>CAJVPN010000446.1:0-27901 GCA_910592215.1 Entrophospora candida
TTCATTCTGATCCACACAAAACAAAAATAATTGTTATCACCAATTAAAATACGCTCTCCCGAATTTAATCGGTGACACATGTAATAATGATAATAATAATTAATTATTGAATTTAGAATAAAAAAGAGACAAACTACAACATGAAATCGACCAGTATAGAAACATAAAAGAAAACGAAATATCTCTCAAAGAACAATTACATAAAGCAGTGGTGCAGAAGACTATAACTGTCAATGAATACCAAGTTTTAACCCTTTCTTCCACTCACTCTATATTTGCCTCATTATGTTAAATATTCTATTGTAACAATTTACATTTTTTGTATCATGAGTATATACAATGAATAAATTAGGAAAATAACTAAACATTAACAGTGAACAAATCATAAGTATTTTTGCTAATTATGTTATGTTTAGTAATATTCAGATAGATGAGATTATCTGTATTTTCTTATATCATAAATATGTTATTATTTTTTAAAAAAATAAAGAATAACTTCTATTTTTTTACCACAATTAAAGTATTTGTTTGTAGTAAAGTGTTTAATTCGTTTTTAAAGCAATTCTTCACAAATTCTTTACATCTATTAACTATCTTGCTTTTTTTTTTTTTTTGAAATAATAATATGATAATCAATATATTTACAAATCGCAGTAGAATCCATATGGGGTTGATTCAAACGATTCACAATTTAGATTGCAAATTTAAAAAGTGTTTCATTTGGATTTGTCATATTATTTTTATTATACTTTTATATTTTTTTATTATTTTGTTTTACCATCTTAATTTCTCCATAGAGCATCCAACTATTGGCAAATTTTTTATAAATGTGCTATTCTTAAGCATGTTGAGCATTATACTATTGCTTCAATGACAAATTACACCAAATTTTAGTAAACCGGAAGTTTACTTTGTAAATAACTATATTTATTATAATTAAATGCTTAATTAATACATATCTTCATACTAATAATAAATATCAATCGAAAGTAATTTTTTAAAAGATATTTATGTTAAAGTAATAAATAAATATTTATTTTAAATACAAATAAATACTAATAAAATATTTAATACTTGATTAATATAAAATTTAAGTATCAAATAACCGTACTTAATAAATATAGGGTGAATGTTGGATCAACTTCGTGGAATTAAATTCCATTGGACTTTTTTTGTTTTCTCCGATTTTTTTTTTTATAATAACTATTTCTCGTTATAGTGAAAATAAAAAATAAAAAATTACACATGGAACCGAGGGCCCATTGTAACGAGTTCCGATTGTATCCATGTTATTAGATATCATTCTAATGTTACAACTTTATATATCAATTTATTATGCAAAATAATCCTGGGGTATATGCTATCACTAGACACAATTTTAAAGGAGCACTTGTTACTTTCTTTATTGAAATAAGGGTTAGAAGAACTGTTGAAGTCTCTACACTCCTAATTGTTACCACAAAAGGGATCATGATTGGTGCAATCATATAAGAGGAATGAAAGGATGGGTTCTACTAGATCTAACACTCAAACTCAATATGCTAGATTATTCATTTTATTTTTATAAAATAAAATTTTCTTGGTATTATTATTACTTGAACGATGTGATTATTTATTTATTATTTATTTATAAATTTAAGAAAAAGCATATGTGTTGACTCATAATCAACTTCAAAAACATATAATAGACAAAGGTATGCCACATACAAAGAAAGGATTGAACAATAACAAAAGATATGTCACATTTTGTTTTGTTTTTTGTTGATTCAAGATAAATAAGGTAGCAATTGCATTGGGGGATACAAAGACATTTTGTCACTCTGGTATACACTTTCATTGTTTTACTATAAAAAGATTACCGTTCACGACATTATCATCTTCGTCCTCTTTTATTTCTTTTTATTAACCCATTCTCAGGTTGCATCTATCATTTTCTTGGTAGGATTTATTTTTCTTTGTGGAAGTTTTATGATGGTAGATGCAGTAATATTTTTTTTCTTTTTACACAATTCGTGGATTTCAGCCGACATTTATTAAATGAAAATCCGAGTCCGGCTCAATATTTTTATCAAGTAAGTGTTTAAGACTCCTCCACAACTTCCTATCAACAATTAATTTTTTACTTGATTGATTTTTTGTTTTAAATTTTCCAGACAGGCTCTATTGTATTGATTATTTTATCGTAGAGATGAGATTTGTAAGTTTTATGACGAAGCAAAAGGTCAAAAAAGAAATTCGCTTGTAAAAGAAAGAAAAGCAAGCATTTTTTAAATTTTCTGGCAAATGTTTAATCTGGATTGGTAATGTTTTACTGTATTTGTCAAACACATGTCATACTATAGACTATCAAACTCAGAATTGTCTTCAAAATAATAAAGAAATTTCAATTCCCTTATGACTAATACGGTAACGATCTACGCGATTCTATAAATTCGCCCGAACTATATATGTATATCAAATATTAATATTACTAAACATTCCGCGGCTATTATTGTTTATAGACGAGATAGACGAATTCATATTTATGTTTCAAGTTGTTAATACTTATTAAAATTGTGATCTAATCTAGAGTGAAAGGATAGAATTTTTGATAATCCAGATTGAAATATCAGGGGTATATAGATAAAAATAAATTTATATAATAATATAGTAATAGTAATCCTTTAGTGTTCTTAATTTAGTAATGTCACCTTATTCCAATTGCTGATTCAAATAAAGCATTTTTTATTTCTATTCAAAAGGTCAAAAACAACTCGACAAGTCAGGAAAACGCCGATTTTTCTAATATTAATATTAATACCAAATGAAGAGAGAGGGCTTGTTCGCTTGTTGTTTACTCTTATACATGGAATCGTCATATATTTACTATATGAATAATGCATAATATATATATTGTATAGAAAATGAGATCACGCGCACTAATTGGCAGGTGATTTATGTTGTACAGGAAAGGAGTACGTGTACATCATACTGAGTTGTAATGGAGTTTGTTGAATGAAGAAAGAATTTTTTTTCCAAAAAATAATTCCGAGATGGCTCGGAAATGAGATGAATGAATGGAGTGATTTCCAGTTATCATTAAAGGTATCAATCAAAAACAAACAAAATGAACACAAAATAACAATAAAACACAAAAGTCGAACACAAATTAATTTATTCATTTTTTTATTGGTTATTATTAAAAAAAAAATGGCGATATCCAATCGCTAAAAATAAAATGAAAAAAAAATAATTAGTACACTAAATAAAGAATTTCTGTAAATATTCCATACATCTTCCTTTTAAATATTCTATTTAAAAGCATTACGATAAAAAAGAATTTTAGAATTCCGGAACATAAACAAAAAATCACGCTCACTACCAAATCCATAATAGAACTTCCATATGGAACTAATTTTTATAAATAATAATAATTTTTGCATGATTAAAAAAAATAATATAAATAGTGGAAGAATTTTTCTGAAAAAAAAAAAAATCAAATTCTTAATAATAAAAAATATTATTTCTACAAAGAATAAAAGAATTCTAATAGGAATTATTCAAATATTTTTCTGAACCTCCAAACCTTATTTAAAATAAAATTCAACATAATAATAATATTTATATATTATAATAAATATATTATAAATAAATATATAACACACTATATAAAAAAATGTCGGGTACATCAATAAAGCTCAGTTCATCATCCATTACATCAGATACAGATAATCAACAAACAAATCAAACAAATTCCCAATGGACTCCTGTAGTTATATTTCCCGAGAACAATACTATTTGTGAAGAGCCCGAAATGATTGGTGATTGTGTAGACGATGATTTCTCATCGGCCATATTCAATCGTAAATTAGAACGTTACAGTAAGTGTCTATTTATATATATATATTGGTCATCACAAAGATTTTTAATAATAATAATGTCTAATTGAATAATAATCAAAATTTTTTTTAAATAATTAGAAAAATTACGTGCAATACATGAAAGATCTGGTCGGTTAATCAAAAGAACTTCCGATTAAAAAAATAAATTAATTAATAATTTGCAAAAAATATAAAGTAAAAATAGCCATGCATACATGCACAACATTAATATTTAATATTAATAATATTAAAGTCATACAATAGAGACACACCGCATACTTTAATATTCATACACGACCTCTGACCTTTTTTTTACTCTTTAATTTTTCTTTTTAATAAAAAAAATCTTTTGAGCATCTATCTAATTTATATATGATTTTCTTGTATTATAAAATTTAAAATATTTTAATTTATTTGTAAATTATTTTTTCCCCCTCATATAAAAATAATAAATGAATTTTTTATATACATCTATCTTAAAAAAATATTAATTAGTAAAATATAATAAAATGATATACTTGTAAAATGTATATAATATATATAATATAAGAGATGATAACATATAACATAAAATATAAAATATAAAATTATTGACAAATAAGAGGCGTTGTTTATTCTCTGGCAACAACGTAAACCAATATTTCTCGAGACATAGTAATAGCCGTAGAATGGATTGGTATTCCGGCATTTTCATCTACCAATTTTAAATCACTATTTCTATAAATCGAAGCCATCAAACTCTTCAGTTCAAGTATCGCCAATCTTCTACCAGGACAAATTCTTAATCCTGCACCAAACATTAAAAATGAATTCTTGGTAATTTCATTTTCACCATTCAAAAATCTATCTGGATTAAATGTTTCTGGTTCTTTCCAATACTTTGGGTTGTGATGTATTGCCGGTACGTTCAAATTAAAGTATGTACCAGCCGGCCATTCATATCCTCCTATTTCTTCCTTACGTGTACTGTATCTTGCCACCGTATTAGCAATAGGCACCAATCGATCTACCTCTTTTATGATTGCATCACAATACTTGAGTTTACTTAAATCATCGTGTGTTATCTCACGTGTTTTATTGTCACCAAATATGGAATCTATTTCTTCCACCATTTTCTTTTTCACGAGTGGATTTTTGGCAAGAAAATATGCAATAACACAAAACAAATTTGCCGTCTATTTTTAATGTTTTTAAAAAATTAAAAATTAAAAATTAATTAATTAATTAATTAATTAATTAAAGCTGCATAATAAAAATATATTTATAAATAAATATCCTTACAGTATCGGTGCCACCCAAAAGTGCATCCAACATATTAGAACCTATTTCCTCATCAGTCAATGGTCTGCTTAATCCTTCACCTTCAACAGTTTTAAGATGATTAAAATCACGTGGAGTATTGGCAACAAGCATTGATGTTAACATGTCATGACTTTCTATTGGTTGACCCAATGGTGTATTTTCAATTTCTTTTCTACGTTTTTTTACAAATTCATCAATTTTTCCGCTCAAATACACTCTATTATCAATTATTTTTTTGGATTTGGCTTTTACCATTGGCAAATAATGTCTAATAATACTTGGCACTGCTATAAAAATCGGACCGCCAAGAAAATGAGTTCTAACTCCTTTAATAAATCTTTCTGAATCTTCCAAAAGTGCTGATGGATGATCAAGATGTTTGTCGCTGAGTGTATTTAAATAATACGCCATTGAATAGGCTCTTTCGCCTGTCGTCACCACTGATATAATATCATGAGTAAATCTATGAACCCAGGCATCGAGATTGATCGCAACCTTACCACCATTGTCGTTATTTAAAAGTTGCCAATATTGTTCCATTTCTTTTAATAATTTGTTTGACCAATCAAGTGATTTATTATCAAACCCAGGTGATAATATGGCTTGTGTGAAGAATTGTCTATTATATCTCCATGCTTTTACGTTATAATTCATAATTAATCCTTTGCCAGCCATACCAAGTTCATCAAACCCTTCGGAATAAGGCAATCTAATCAAAAAAGCATTGTTTTTAGCTGCTGAGCACAATTTATCAATATTTTCCACATCACAAAAAACTATTCTTCTAACTCCCCCAATATACAACTCAAATGTTGCTCCATATCTATGATGCAATTCAATAAGATATTGTTGTACCATTCCATTATTCCTATAGAATCCAAACAAATTACCAACAAGTGGGAATGGAAATGGCCCCGGCAATGGATTGATTCTTGTATAGTACTTGTAATAAAATTGCGTCACGTAAATTATTACGAAAGTTAGAAAAAAACCTAACAAAGAATCAATTAATTTTAATGTTTCCAACGATGAAAGGATTTTATGATGTAAAGACATTTTTTTTAAAATGATTTTTTTTCAATTAATTAATTAATACGTGTGTGTGTGTATGTATGATTTTTATATTAATTGGGTTTTTTTATTTTAATGTTAATTTTTTAAAAACGTAAATGATCCAATCCATTCTTCTTATATAAACTTTTTTAAAATTTAGATTTGATAACAAAACATTTGAATCCGAAATTTAACCGAAATCAACTGATTCGGTTAAATTTCGGTATCTTATTGTCGATCATTTATTTTGAATTTCATGAATAAATATTACCAAAGTCCATATATTAGGAATAATTAAAATGTGTGTGAAAAAAGAACGCGTTCTAGATTAGATGTGGTGTTACATTTCTGTGTCATATGCTGTGCACGGGGCGTGGACAGAATATCAACAACAACACAATTATTCATTTCTGTACCTTTGTTATTATTGTTTAAACTTTCTTGGATAATTTGTTTCATTCCTCGTTGGAATTAAAATTCGTCAAGAAGCTATAATCATTTTTAATATGTTCTGATTTAGAGCGTCATAATATGTTTCCCGAGTGCTTAGATTGTTGGGGCAATTTCTGATTAAGATTTGGATTCGAATCAATAAGATAGTTTTTGTCAGAAATAACATTGAGACTTGTCAAGTGTAGCCATATATGATCTATTTGGTAAATGGACGAGTGATAAATATTCCAATCAAGACATAAAAATGATACATTAATATTTAATATTAATAAACGCACATGTAATTCATATATTAATAAATTTCCTGGTAGTTTCTCAAAAGAAAGTTTTATGTTATTGTTGTAATTAATGCTTGCTCTTCTGTTTCACTTCTAGAATAATGATTCTTTAAGTTATATATTAATATCAAATTTAGTCAACCGTTACTAAATTAGGAATTTTTATGCTGCCGTTAGGATGATTATTCTCTAGACATGTGAATTTGTCACTCATTTTTGTTGTGTAAATCAATGACCGAGATATACCATAATTTTGCTAGCTTTAACAAGACCGTATAATAAATTGTTCTTAAACATTAAAACCTGGTGGCTCGAACAATCAAAGAAGTTGATTATCAAGCCCTTAATATGACTACCATCCATCTGATAAAATAATAATCAGTAATATATAATAATATAATACATCTATAAATATATATATGATCACTTGCTATAGATTTCACCCACCTCATAACCAAAATCAATTTCATTGACAACAGCTTCTAATTTTAATATTTCATTTATCGAACGCATCCTACCGAATATCAATAACGAGTGTTTACAATGAACATCAGATAGAGGAATTCCTGCATTAATTATCAATTTCATATTATCAATGATTCATTCATTGTCTGAATAAAAGATTTCTAAAGCAATATTGCGGGCTCGCTGCAATATTAATTTACAAGTGTAACAAATAAGTTATGTTACACAGATTAAATACTACTATTGATATACTTAATTATACTATTGTTATATCAGGATAAATTTTTTACCGATCATTTTTTTTCATATCCATCTTTTGATAATGTTGAATTTCTTCGTAACCTCTATATTTAATAGTTGGAAAAAAAAAATTTCAAGCTGTGCATTTGCCATATAGTTAATTAATCCAAAAATAAAAAATGGTAACAACATTAAAGGACTAGCTAGCTACTCATACAATAAATAAATTCATCACAAGTTGGTTCTACAATAATGGTTGATATATCTAAGGCAAGCATGTCTGCTCTAGTGGAATAAATAGACGACAATGTGGGACTTTCTACCACGCCATTGGTATAACATCTTATGCTTATAAAAAAACTTTTTACGAACATCAAAACATAAATACAACGTTAAAACCTGCTATAAGAAGCTCGAAAGAGAATAACAAAAATATCTTGCCGGCGTTTCTTGGTCCCGTGTAAGAAATCTCAACCAGGCAAGTGGAAATTATTTTTTAAGATGATATACTAGGTTATCAGTTGTTTGCATTTCATGTGATTGAGAAATCAAGTTTCAAAGAAATAAATAAACGTATCAAATTGAAATGGCCCACCAAGTATTCGAGAAGGCATGAATGATAAATTAACCAGTAAAAAAATTTAAGGCGTCTAGTGATGATTTTATACTCAATTCAGAACGATTTATATTTTTACAGATATATTTTAGTATGGTAAATAAAATTGCTAAACAGCAACATCAACTTTTGAGAAACAAGGTAAAATTCTTTATCACCTTGATGATCATCTCACTTTGCGTTCCTTAACTTACGAACTTCCAAACCAAACTTGGAAATTAATTATGATTTTTTAAGAACATCATATTGAAGAAATTGTTAATGGTATAAGTAATGACAAAAAGAAGACAATCAACCAGAAACAACTCCAGAGCACAGCATCCAATTATTACCTTCTTCTAAATTCAAAAACCAATAGACATGGAACTAAAACAAAAAACTGGTGACCATTTCAACTGGATCGCTACAAGTTCCAACGTTGAACTATCATTGTTGCATATGTAGATGACCAACAATATGATTTAGGAAAAATGATGGCAAAGGGACCAAACAAGTATAATCACAAATATAGGGGAAACCAAATATAATAAAACCTAATAGTAGATATTTTTGTAATAAAACCTAATTTTTTGAACTTGCAGAGCATGCCTCTATATACAACATAACTGATTCATATTATTCCTTTCATATTAATATTGAAAATACAATTTCCGTGGTAAAAGAGTAATAGTAAATGAAAATTTCATCTACATAATTGAATACCATCGATTATGCGACCAAAGAATCTGGTACAACTCGTTTTGCAAAGTCTGTGACCCGCTGATAATAAAACCGACAGTGACAATTGAAAATATTACATGTGATGCTGATATTACGTTTAGTCAATTTCCAAAACGAATGGCTATTTTGGCTCAAGAATTAGGCTTAACCAAAAATGAGGCTTGCTTAATTATTTCTCATAATAATAATATAACATAAATATAAAACATGTTAAAAGCTGGGTAAAGTTAATTAATAATTAATAATAATTATTATAATTAATTTACATATACTTACTGTATAAAGTATAACGCCTACATTTGCTACAAAAAGGAATTCACAAGTTATGAATTTAATTTACATTTAACTGGTGACATACATGCTGTAACTGCTGCTAATAATTAATAGCTATATTATTATTATAAATATTCAATGTTATTTTATTTAATATTGTATATTATTTCTAGCTAATTTGGATTACCTGTTGTAGTAGCAATCAATCAATTTACGTATGAACAATATTAACAGTTGATTTTTTATACACACATATATATATTGTCTATATGAAATATTATTTATCATTATTACAAATAATAATTAATAATAGATCAGATACCCAAAACGAGCTTGATTTAATTCGCAAGGTTGCAATAGAAGCAGGTGCCAAAGATGAATTACCATCAATACATTGGTCTTTTGGTGGTAAAGGTGCATTACGGTATACATAACTGTTAGATTTTGATATCCCCAAAAGTCTTACCTACAAAGGGAGGGCGTTAAATTAATCAATAGATAATAATAATTTTCAAGTCGCGTTCATTCATTATACAGTATTGGCTCTGAAATTTTGTTCGGTGGCTACTAACTAACTACTTCCTCATTTTCTGCGCCACGTTGCCAAATTTTCAATAAAAATTTTTCCAAAATGTGAGACATGCGTGTAATTAAAAAATACATTTTTGTGTAAAGATTAAAGGACAAATAGTTTGATGAAAGACAAACTGAACCCGAGGCCTGATCAATAACCTTTGTCATATATTGTTTCTTCACCTTACGATCTACAAAAAGCTGATCTTTCTAAATGTCACTTCAGAGAGTTGAGAATTTCTCTTATATCTGGATAGAGGCCTCTTCCGTTGTGCTCAGACAATTGGCAGCGTCACTCTCAACTAAGACTAATGATTATATTCATTTAAAAATTTAATGTTCGAATCTTTGATTTTTTCCTAACAAATTAAAATTAGATTTGAATCTGGAAAGTTTGTGTATTTATTTAAATGTTTGAATTTATGTCACTGCATATAACAACAATAATAATTAAATGAATTATCTTATTTTCAATAATTGAGCTTGAACCATTCTCTGGCATTGATATCCAAAACTTTTATTAGGTATTTCAAATGAGACTCAAAGAAAAAATGATAACGAAGGAAAAAATGATGACGATGATGATGCTCCGGATGACTAAACAGTTATTTTAGAGTTATACAAGTTTTAAATAATTATAATTCATTATTTGGAATAATATTACCTGATTTGAAAAATTAAAATAGTTAAAAGACACTTTATTAGTCACAAAAAAAAAAAGAGGTTAAAAAAAATTTTTTTTTTACTATTAATATGTTTCAGGTTCACAAATGCAGATTCTTTTATTACTATTGCTCAGCCAAATTTGAAAGGATCATTTTACCATTATTTTCAATTTTCAACAAGCAATTTCCAATTTATAATATTCTTAATAAACCACCTAGCATTTTGGCCATTCTAATAAAATTTTGGATATAATTTCGGCAACTAATAAGATTAATTTTGACTATTATGAAAAACTATTTCGGCACTTCGGATTCGGCAATAATCATTATTATTATTATTATTATTATTATTATTATTATTATTATTATTATTAGAAGCAATTTTGACTAAACTAATAATTAGAATCATAAGATCTCTGATTAATAAATTATTATTTGTAAATTCTTTATAAGTTGATTTTAACATAATATGTATTATTATTAACATGTCTTTAAATTTTTTTGAATTTTAATAGATTGAGCTTACGAGGTAAAAACATGACTTTTAGAATCATCAAGTTCTATCTGCTTGAATATGCTTGTCAATAAATTGTTAATATGTGAGTTCTTTATGTCATAGATCAAATTTAAATTTTTAAATAATTAATTAATAACTGTCACATGAGAACTTTGCTAATACTAAGCAATTAAAGGAAAGAAACAAAGGAATAAGCCAGTTACAGATGATGATGACAATACCCAATAAAAGTCTGAAAAAGAAAGATTATGAAAATCAACAAAAAGCCAAGGAGCAAATAGAAAACGTGAAAAATCAATTAACATTCCTAAAAAAAAAAAAAAAACAACCCCAAAAGTGAAAAAGGTTGTTCAAGAGTTACGAAACAAAGAATTAGAAAACAATAACTAAAAAAGAAGAAATTGTTAAAGTTTAAGAAAAAGAAAAGGACCAAATGTTAGCCAGACTAAATATAAAGTTGAAGAAAAAACAAATTGAATTAAGCCAAATAACTCGGTCAAGCTCAAAACGAAAATAAGATTTTAAGCTTAGCATGAATTTGTATCTTTGGCTTGATGACTTTACCAATATTATATGGAGTAATTAAAAAATGATATGAAACAAGAAGAAACATGCCGCCTGTAATTACTGAATTTTTTGTTTGGTTGAAGTATGCATAATATAGAAACAGACCATGCTCTAAAAATAGAATAAAAAAAAAAAACTACATTTCAAGTAGCTTGCTATGGTTTTATGATTTTTGAAACAATATCTCAAAATGTTATTATGAAATTGGATATTATTAAGCCAATAATTTTCATTACAATTTCGTTTCTCACCCATATAGCGTTAATTGATTGACATCAGACCAATGAAAATGAGAAGAAATATGGAGCATACTGCAATAAAACCAGACAAAGTGAGACATTATAAAAACTAATTGTGATGATAATAACTAAATTTGATACCTAAAGTCTTAGTAATACCCATGTTCACTTTGTCTGGTTTTGTTGCGGCATATAAGAAATATACCAAGAGAATTCTAGTCTCAAAAAGAAAAATAAATGCAAAGATATTTATTAATATTAACCAAAAATGGAACTAATCCGAAACGAATCAAAAAAAAACTTCCCGTTTCTAAAAATAATATCAAACATTATGTCATCTCGGAGCTTAAAATAATGCGAAGAAAATATTCTATAAATATAACAATATTTTTTTTAATAAAAAAATTATTGATTTCAAATATTAAACTTTTAAAAGAAAAAAAAAAATGAAAAATATAATAACAAAATCATCTTTGTTAATATTGTTATTTTTCATAAATTATGTTTTATCGGCGCCGATAACCGATAACAATAATAAATATATAAATTTTTATCGTAGACAGAATAATATTGAAAATCCAAAAAGTAGTGCTCTACCTCCATCTCCATCTCCATCTCCATCTACCGATAAACCAAAACAAACGTAAGTAAAAGTAATTAATGCACACTCACTCACACATATATATCACGTAGATGTAATTATTTGATTTATTCCTTATTATTTATTTTCTCTATTTCCTAGCGCCAAACCTGCTGACGTTAATCAAAGTCCACCAGCAACTGATCCTCCAGGACAAAGTAAAAACTCACCAGATAGTGCGTCGCCACTACCGCCACAGCCACAGCCGCCACCACCATCAACTACCACACCAAATCAACCACAAACGCCATCACCTACCACACCAAATCAACCACAAACGCCATCACCTACCACACCAAATCAACCACAAACGCCATCACCTACCGCACCAAATCAACCACAAACACCATCACCTAACACACCAAATCAACCACAAACACCATCACCTACCACACCAAATCAACCACAAACACCATCACCTACCACACCAGGTCAACCGCCACAACAATCACCTACCACGTCAGGTCAACCGCCACAACAATTACCTACCGCACCAGATCAACCACAAACACCATCACCTACCACACCAAAGCAACCACAAACACCATTACCTACCGCACCAGATCAACCACAAATACCATCACCTGCAACATCAAATCAACCGCAACCACAGCCACAGCCAACAAATACAGCTGTCAATCCGCCAGCCACTACTCCAGTATCACCATCAACTAATACACCATCAAATACACCTGTTATTCCGACGGCCTCCCAAAATCAACAACAGCCAACAACTACAACTACTGTAGATAGTACACCATCGCCACCAATAATACCAGCAAACAACAACAACAACCAGCCACAATTAACAACAATATACACCACAAGCACACAAGTCATACAAGAATCAACTTCAACGACTTCAACGACCGATTCAAACGGAAATGCAATACAAGTTGAAACATATATTCCACCGAGTACTAAAGTCGTAGTCGAAAAAGTTGTTACCACGGTACCATCACCATCTTCCACTCCTGACGATTCAACAAGCGGCAGTAATTCATTATTAAATAATCTCAAAAATAATAATTATATGTCTATTGTTTTGTTTATTATTTCATCTATAGTTTTATATTTTTAAAGAAAAAAATAATTTAATTATGTATGTGTGGGTGTGGGTGTGGGTGTGTGTAGGTTGGGAGGGTTATTTTGAATTTGAAATTGTGTGTGTGATAAATTTTTGTTGTTTGATTAAATCATAAAACTGTCAATTTCGGAATGACAGCGTGACATATCAAAATCATGGAATTGCAATCCAAATGTAATTATTTATTATTGTTATGGAATTAACAAGTGACTCGAACATTCTGGTTTGGGTTAAAATAAATAATACTTTGTAAAACTTTTATTGGCGTTACAGATCCTTTGATTCCTCCAAAAAAAGGAATATAATGAATCAAAAACTCTTAAAAAAGATCCAAAATAAAATAAAGATAAGATATCAATTTTATTTATTATTTTATTTATTATTATTTTTATCCATCTTTTGCAAGAATGGAATAAAGTTCTTTCAAGTGTTTTCTTTGTTAATAATTCGCTGTATTAAATTCGACGTGTCATGTGATTCTATATATATAACAAGTTAATAAGTAATTAGTAATAGTGCATATTAATATAGGTTCATCCAAATAAAAAAAAATTAAAAAAAAATATGAGAGCCGTTGCATGTTAATGAACAACATTGCCTTGCAGCAGTCGATCCTTATCTAAAAACATTTTTAATTTTTGATGATAAATCGATCGCTAAAAATTAATTTTGATTTCTTTGTTAAGAGGGAACTCGTAAGTTTGGTTTGGTCATGTGATTTTCATATAGTAACAGGAGCGCAAAACTTTTTATCATTTGAAAAAAGTAAGAATTTTCGTGTAACAACACACATATCAATAATCGACTTATTTTACTTGCATTTTAGCATGTGAAGTTTATTTAACATTTAAATTTTTCCCTTTTTTAATTAAAAATTTTTTTCAAAAAACAAAAAAAAATACAAGTTAAACAAATTTTGGGTAAAGAAGATACTTTCGAACATATACATGCATAATAAATATTAACAATATTATCAAATATCACCATAGCTGTCATTCATTATTGATCATTAGATTATTAGTTTGTAATGTACAAAAAAAATCAATATGTACTCTTATTGATTTGCATTCCTTTAATATTGATTGTTTTCTTTGGTAGTCCTTGCACCTCCTCCCCAGACACCAAAGAAAATGAACAAGCCTCTTGTAACGCTCTTTTAAACAATCCAAAAACCAACAACATTCCCAACATCAACAACAATGAAACACTCGAGGAAGAAAAAAGTCATCACGATCAAAAACAAGGGCAAGAGGTGTTAAACAATGTTGAGATATTGGTTAAACCTTTTGTTCTAGCATTTCAAATATTATGGTCAATCGCGTCATATTCTTATCAAATAACCAGCATTTGTTTGTATCCAGCAGTCTACGTTTTCAAAACATTCTACAACACCTTTATTTATAAACCGTACACAGCCGTAAAATGGGTCATTTCAACCTTTTTTCCGTTATATTTGTTTTGTTTGACGGCAGCAGTAATTGGATGTTTCGTTGGAGGCGCTTCAGGCTGGCTTTCTGAAGTCATTGTTACTTTTTTAAATTCATCATCATCACCACTTCCAATCGATAACAATAATAGCAATAAGATGATTGTTGATGAAAACGATATGAATAACGGCAATGTTTATGAAGATATTAATAATAACAATGCTAACGACAACATGTATTATACTCATAATAATGATTACAACAATTATATTTATGAAAGTGATTTTAATAATAACAATTTTAATAATGACAATTATAATAATGCTTATTATGATGAAGAAGAACATAACAATGATGGAAATAGTTATTATGATGATGGAAACAGTAATTATGATACAAATAGTAATTACGACTATAATAATTACTATGATGGAAATAATAGTGATTATTATGGAGCAAATAATAATAATAATAATAATAATAATAATGGCGTTGAATATAACGACAACAATGATTATAACGACGACGAAGAAGATGAAGCAACCGCAACAACGTCAAGAATACAAGAAGAAGAGAATAAAAAGAAATACGAGAAATTGAGAAGACGCATTGCAGCATTGGCAGAGTTGAAAGCAAAAAATGGTGGTAGATTGCCTGATGAATTTATTGCAAAGTATCGTAAAGCTACTTCAGGATATAGCAGTGGTGCTGGTGTTGGATAAAAATAGTAATGAGAATGAAAAGATTATAAATGGTAATATTTTTTTTTTGCGTCTCTGTCAAGAATGATTTGTAAGCAATTCGATTCAACATTCTCCAACAAATTAACTCGCTCATTTGCATCACAGAGTCACATTTACTTTATTTGTTAGATTCATTATTCATTATATATATATATATGTATATTTTATTTTTTTTTTTTTTTTACAAATATGATCAAAACATTTTTTTAATACACAATAAAAATCATTGTTATTCTATAAAAATAAATATATATATAAAATATTGAAAATTTAATTAGCGATTTTTGGGGGTGTGTACATCTCAAAACAAAAAAGAAATAATAAACCCCGTGTGCATAAATCTAATTTTAACCTCATTTAGTAAAAGCAAGGAGCCTTCTCATTAAACGGATAAATATCACACTCCCTTAAAAATAATCAATTAATTGAAACAATTATTGTATGCAGGAAATTCCTCGAATGTAAGACATTATGTGATGAATTCATTCCCGCAAACTGGCATGGTAAATCATTGATGCTCAAAAAGACTAGCTTTTAGTACATAAGTTACAGTTGGTCCAACTAAACCAAAAACACCTTTATTATTTATATGAATGAGTTGTAAAAAAAAAATATGTAACCTTTTCATCTCCTTCCACTTGTGAAAGTTCTTAAAATCACGCTTTACCCCAATTCAGAGCCATATTAAAATAGATTGGTGCTGCTCGTTGACCGGACATACGACCAATGTTTGGCAGCAGTCAACGTTGATATAAAAAAAATAAATAATATTTACGCGAAGGTTCTATCGCTAAAGAAACCTTGAGTTCTTGAATAAAGACAAATTACAATGAATTGTCATTGGATCAACAGATTGGAGAAGAATAAGGGTGGTTGTTCATTCCTCAAAGGTGTTAAAAAAATATCTGAATTAAATTATGGTCGTCACCTCGTCATGAATCATCTTGGTGAATTTTACTTGTGCATTCCTATACCATTTGAAATTAAATTGAAGGGAGAAGAGGTGCTGGCATCATTTCTCTTTGATTCGGCGGTAATGAGAACCTTCATAACCCAAGCGGTGTGTGAGGTTATAAAATAGGGAAAGAGAATACGTCGCTTAAGCTTGCACCATGATAGTGAAATGGATTCTACTCATGACGTGAGCCCAGTCGATGCATGAATCTATAAGAAAAATAGTAATGTCATTTAACGTTTGTAGAAAAAACTAAACTGAAATGAAAGTTGAAAGTTGACTTGATTACATTGATTTAAAGGCCATTTACTTGTAGCTCCCGCGTGTATTCTTTGTGCCTAAACTGAGAAATATACTAGTAAAACGTATGGACGTTGTGAATGAATTTGGATCCTCAAATACCTTTAGAATTCCACCGATGTTTAAAGTGTGTTACCGAAACACAACACAACAAGAATCGCCCATAACGTCGGGGCTTACATCCGAGACACATTGTAAGCCGTCTAGGTAGGAGTTTGGGGATGACAGTAGATCAACAATTCTATTTTAATGTCTTTATACGGATTTTTGTATAATAAAATCGCAGAAATCACACTGTCACGTAATAACGTTATGAACAACGACATTCTTATGATCAGCATTATAAACCAAAAAAGCATGCAACTAAAATCTTTATAAATATTTTTTTTAATAATCAAGTGAAATAGGATTACATTGATCAACATTATGTATGTATCTTATTAGATTTAATTAGCCTAATACTTTTGGTGTAGCAATAATAATCACCCCCCGTAATGATTCAATTCCTTATCATAATTGCTATTTTATGGCAATAGTTTCGGTGAACTCCGGCTAAGGATATATACCTCTTTCTTCAGCTTACTATTTTAAGCCAAAACAAATGAAAAAAGGTTTTTTTATTAAAATTAAGTAAATGAAAGAACAATAATGGGAAATGACTTGAAATTATAAATAAATAATGGGACCTTTCATCCTGTTTAATATTTTTTTTTTTTTATTTTGTAAATAAATATTTTTTTAAAAAAAAAAAATGTCAGAACAAAATTCTAAAAAAAATTATCTGGAACACTTACCACCCGAAATATTACAAGAAATATTTATCCTGGCTGG
This sequence comes from Entrophospora candida, assembly GCA_910592215.1. NCBI lineage: Eukaryota > Fungi > Glomeromycota > Glomeromycetes > Entrophosporales > Entrophosporaceae > Entrophospora > Entrophospora candida. The sequence continues at coordinate 17,805 of CAJVPN010000446.1, forward strand.
CAACCCATCACTAGTACTAGTCTCAAGAATGTTTTACTATGACTTATCACATTCACCACAAACAAATATCATAAAAACTAAATGGTTATTATATAAATTTGATTTTGATTATAAGAAATCGTTATATCGAGGATTAAGGTGGAAATTTTTTAATAAGCATATTTTGAACCAATTAGATCAAATGTATTCGCAGTCACAATCAAAATTAATAGAGAAAGGTGTTGAGGTGGAAGAAGAGGAAGAGCGAATAGAAGATGATGAGGATGAGGAGGCGGAGGAAGTTGATAATGATAATAATGATAGAGATGATGATGATGACGACGGTGAAGAGGATGAGGATGATGAGGAGGATGATGATGACGAGGAGGATGATGAGGATGAGGAGGATGAGGAGGATGAGGAGGATGAGGATGAGGAGGATGAGGAGGAGGAGGGTGAGATTGTAAAAGCGATAGACGATAATATAAATTCTCTGATATTACAAGAATCAGAAAAAAAATATAATGATATAATAGGCAGCATTGGTGGTGATATAAATAGTAATATAAATATTATTGATAGTAGTAAAAATAATGACACAAATAATGATACCAGCGGAAATAACATCATACATAGTAATAGCATAGATAACACATTTAGTAGTACTGAAATCATCAGCACAGACATAATCGCTAACACTAATACTTTCAATGTTAGTACCTCAAACAACATCTCTAATGCCATCGTCATCGACAACAGGTCGAAACAAATAGCGAGAACGAATGAAAAAATAGAAACCCACATACCAATGAAAGATCGATTACTACCACGTTGGTTCTTTTCATCTTATTCACCGCCGCCGCCGTCATCATCATCATCATCATCATCAAAATCATCACCGTCATCAAAGCCATTATCAAAAATATCGCCGAAAAAACTTTCAGATTCTGAAATCCTTGAATTGGTAGAAATATTATTAAAACGTGGTGCGTCGCCAAATGATCCAAACAGTTATCCGTTAACAAAATCTTGTCAGATAAATAATCTAGACATGGTAAAATTATTGTTAAAATATAAGGCTGACCCAACTATTATATCTTTACAAATTGCTATAAAATATAACAATGAACCATTGATTAATTTGTTGATTGAATCGGGGATAAAAATTGATAATAAATTGATAACTTTTGCCGAGTCTAAAGCTTCTATTTTCCCGCAAACAATTGAATTATTAAAAACTTTACAACTTAAACAACTTAAAAATTAAAAAAAGATTTTTTATTTTTTTTTTTTTTTTTCTTATTTTCTTTAAAAAAAATATGTTTTTTTTTTTTTTTAACAAATAAATTCTTTGAAAGACCTTACACAATGTTAATAAAGTAAAAACATTAGCTTATAATCTATTCCTGGCATTAAATGACACGTATTGAGAATTAGTCTCAAAGAGGATATTTTTTAATATATAGATTTCCTAGTGTTATGTTTTTAAATGGGCCGAACATCTTTGGGAATTTGAAAAAAAAAAAGGATAATTCTTTTCAAACGTGCATATATATTCTTTGTTTTTAAAAGGTTACATTGGTAAAAAAAACCCCCAAACTTGACTTACAGTTTTAGTTAATAAAGGTCAACATTTTGATAAAACTTGCAAATCTTAACAAATACTTAACTAATGTTTATAAGTGTCACGGTAAACAAGAATGACGAACAAAACTATTTATTACGGCTCTGTGTTCTCTCGCCTTCAGGGGAATAAAACAGGTAAAGATGAACTGGAGTCATATAATATTTTCCTTTGGGAATTTATATTTTATTCTATAACAATAAATAATTTGTTTAATGGGCTAAACCAACCACATGTTATTTTTACAAATCCCGTTATTCAATAAATCTTTCCCGTAATTACTATAATTGTACGTTTTACAAAAAATTTTAAACAAGAGAAAAATGCTGGATAATCACTAAAACATAGAGGAGAAATCTTAATTTACCAAATAATGTATAAGCGATCGGTTGAGGCGGTGTAGTTGTACGAAAATTTTGCTTAAAAAGACTTAGATAGTTAAATACAATAGTTAAATTTGTTCGCCGTCTTGAAATAAAAACTTTTTTATAGAAATCGTTTAGATCAATTAGTCATCAAACATAATAATTTCTAATCAATATAAAATAAATCTCTATAAATATATCGTATTATCGTGTTTTTCTTCAAAATAAAAAATATTTGCTAAAGATGTTTCAATCAAATAATAATTATAATTACATTTTTTTGATTTCTTTCTTGTTAAATATAATGATAAGCATTAATTTCGTGATGGCTGATGGAGAGATTGATTTCAGTTACAGTGGAGCAAATGCTGCAGCATATTGGTACAAACTGGAAAATTCATCGGAAATTTGTCTTACGGGCAAAAAGCAATCTCCAATTGATATTAGTCCTGACGATTTCAAACGTCACGCTAATCCACCCGAAGACATTAAAGTCGAGAAAGCTTATGATGTTGATATAGATTACGACGGTCACACGATCGAGATTTTGAATGGTGAAAACGAATTACCTGCATCGTTTAAATTGGACGGAAAATCATACGAATTGCATCAATTCCATTTCCACACTCCATCAGAAAATCTAGTCGATGGCAAATATTTTGATATGGAGGCCCATTTCGTTTTTAAAACTGATAGCACCCCGAATGCAAGTTTGTCTGTTGTGGCAGTTTTGTATGATATTGGATCAGAGAACCAATTCTTAATTCCGATAGTTTCAAATGCAAGTTTAATTTATTATACAACAAAAATTATTATTTGCATTGCATCACAAACAATAATAATAAATTTCTAATTTATTTAAAATAGATTCCAACTGTTGTTAATGAAGTAAAGAAAATAAAAGAACTTGATTTGCCACGCGTGTTTCACGATATTGAATTTATTTCTAAAGTAAGTTTAACTAATCTGCCAAAAAAAAAAAAAAAAAAAAAGTATTTATTATGCATATTCTATCTGACTTTTTCTTTTTCTTTCTATTCTTTAAAGGCATATAGATATTCGGGAAGTTTAACCACTCCTCCGTGTTCTGAAGGTGTCGAATGGTGGGTTAATACTCCGATCCAATCACTTAATTTAACTCAATTCAATGCAATACGTGATATTATGGGATTCAATTCCAGATATGCACAGATTAGATATTAATAACATAACAACTCATTCTATTATATTGTACAACTATTTATGTATTTAATAAATTTTATTTTTGATTATTTCGTTTCCCCGTTTTATATTTTTATTTAAACCATTTACATCGTCGTCCAAATTTATCAAAACCATTCATTATCCGCCACCATAGATCTTCCGATTTTCTTGTACCAAATAAAAAAAAGCCAGTAATAATTGATACAATGAACCACTTATTTTCATACATTGCAAAATATGCTCACAAATTACGTAAAAGAGATGCAATTAGATGAATGCAATTCGTTCTATGGATTACATAAAATGTGAATCTTGCATAATAATTAAAATTTACCACTATTTTATAATAAAATTCGTGTAATTAAATACAAAAAAAAACAAAAAAGCAAAAATTTAATCATGGGTAGTTACCTAATTTGTAGTACCAGTTGTTCACCTGACTCAATCAGGTGACTTTTTGACAAAAAAAGAAGTTTTAATATCAATTTTTATGGTAAAATTTATAATAAATCGAATAACTTTAAACCGTGATAAATTTTTTTTTTCCCAAACAAAACCTTTTATAGTTTTATTGCTCAAGTAAAGTTACGGAGAACTTTTCATTCTAACCCATTTGGTTATAAAAAATTTTTTTTTTATTTAGCAAGAAAAAAAAAAAACTCTGTAATCTAAAAACTTGACCTATCTACTATTATTTCCTTTCATGTTTGTTTGTATCTCCCTATTTGAAGGCTCTGGCACAATTTTTATTTAAATAATTTTTATACAGAGGTTATATATGTTATTGATCGGCATTAGTTAACCCCAATTAGATTAAAAATTGGGATATTGGGGAATCGAAATTAATTTTGGAAATATGTATATATATATATATATGATATTGGAATCATCATAGTTTCTTCTTTTTCTTCTTCTTTTGGCGCTTTTTGTACTGCACCAATTATCTGCTCATCATCGATCATTTCGCAATTTCTATTCTAAAGTCAACATTAATATATGTGATTGGACTGACTGCATTTTCTTCATTTTCCCAATTGTGACAAAACTGCGACGATATATATCTTTGTGTTTACTATCATCACCTTCCACAAACTTTTTAAAATCGAAAACATCATTTAGTAACCTAAACCAATCGCTCTTTACAACCTTTTCCCTTGTTCTGTTTATTTCTACAGCTTTACAGATGCTTACAACATCTAAATATTTTAATATATCAATATTTCTATCGGAAGGTTGTTTAAGACTCAAAATTTTTTAATCTAGTCGATAGTGTAAATTGATTAACTCAAATATGCTTTTTAATGAACTTGCTGTTTCTTCCCTACCCAACGTGTCTCGTCCTCGTTGCTCTCATTATTTTTGTCAAATAAATAAAAAAAACAAATATTTTATTTAAACTAGACCACCATTTGTTTTTTTTTAAATAACTAGAATGGCTCTCGAAGCAATCATACTCTGATAATGAACCTTTACTTCTTTTGCTTGCAAAGGATTTCGACTTTTTTTTTTTTTTATATATAAATAAAATTTACTTATAACCAGAATAGCTCTTTACCTGATTAGTGAATCTATTCTTCCTGTTACCTGTCTTTTTTTGTTTATTTCTTTGCATGCATTTGACATTTTTTCTCAAATAAACACGTAAAATATATATATATATATATCATCGGGTCTGTATGAATCGATTTTTCACCTGATTTTTTTTAATCTATAAGTTAAGGTGTTTATAATTTAAATATATAATATAATTTAAAATCAATACAATAAATACCATTATTATTATAATTGTAATTTTATTGAAGTTTCAGGTTGGGGAGGATTTGTAAAATTCAATAATCTACTTCTATAAACAGCATTTGGATAAACAGTTGCTGTAATTGTTGAAGGATTAAAGGGGGTTTCATCTGCTTCCTTAATACTCTTCTCATTTTTTCTAATTCGTTAAGCTGTTATTCAGAATAATTAGGCCGGTTTGATCGATTTGCATCAATTGCATCATACCAAAAACTAATAATTCTAAAATTTCTGCACATCTGTGTGTTAACTTAATATAGTATTATCTGAAAACTAGGCCTTAAGCCACAACAGACCTTTGAAAGTAGTATGTGATCGATCTTTTGAATGGTTTCGTGTTTTTGACATTAATATTAATATCACAAGGCTGAGTAAGATTTCTTATATAAACCCTCTGACGCAACATATGGCTCCACGTGAGCTTGACCTATAAATTACTAAATTCAGAATGATCATTTAAAAAAATAAATTATTTATTAGATGATGTTTTTAAAAGTAAATCAACTGATCTTAATCTATATTCGTTCTATTGGCGTACTCGTAGCTAATGTAACAAACAATAATAAAAATATATGATGATAATAAGTAATTGCTATACCTGGTATTTCTAAATAATCTCGGACCATCCTTGGATAGATTTGGATACTGAATTTTTTTTTATTATTTTTTTTTTAGGCATAACACCTTCCGCCACAAAAGAACATCAGTTTTACTGTTTACAATTGGTTCTTTAAGACAAGTTTTTAATTCATCTTCAATCAAGGATACATAACTATTTATTTAATTATTAATATGAAAAAGTAATATATATTATAGAATTATTGTTTAACATACTTGTGGCAATTATATAAATTCGGCCATCAGTTGTTTGATAATATTCTTTGACTTTTCCTGGAACATTCTTTATATTTTGTTTTGTGTTTGAATCATCAATCGCATCTTCTATTTTATCCAACATAAAAATACTGAATGCAAATGTGGTACACCAATTTCTCGTGTAAATAAAATTGCTACCCTGAAAAAAGTTTGTGAATGATGTTTTTCGTTAATTGGGCAAATTTCTACATAGTAGAAATACATAAAATTTTAACATTAGATAGCCTAGTTTCTTGTCCGTTTTCATATAAAATTTGATGCCTTTTTGTATTTCTAGTACTTTATTAATAAAAAAAATGAAAGTTGATTAAGTTTTAAAATGTTTATGGTATTTAAAAATTTACACAATAAAAAGGAAAATAAAGCATATGAATCTCAATACTTTAACACATCTAGATTTTATTTCTTTCATTATTTTTTTTCCTAAATTTAAATTGTGATTGGAAAAAGGAGACTAAAAAACATGCAGTGCATCCAAAAAATAAATCAGAGTTGGAAGTTGCAGTGAAAGAAAAATGGTTAAAAATACCTTACAAAGCTTTAGAAAAACTCATTGAAAGCATGTCAAGAAGAATTGTGTCATGCATTTCTAATGATGGGTGGCCCCACTAGATATTGGTTGTTGTTTTTTCAAATCGACTTTTTGAAAATCTTTTCAAAAAAAAGTATTTCGTTTTTTTTATTAATAAAGTACTAGAATACAAAAAAAATCAAATTTTATATGAAAACGAACAAGAACCTAGGCTATTTAATGTTAAAATTTTGCGTAATTAACGAAAAACATCGTTCACAAACTTTTGTCCAGGTAGTGTAGCTCCTTGTATGGCAGATGTGTTGAGGTAATTTATTATCACCGTGGGCTTTCGCAGTCTCTCCAAGATCGAAACCATTATTTAGTAGACAAACCAACCATCAGTATTGGCATTTGGCCGTCTGCCCTCTTTGACCAACAAATATATGTAAAATAGTGTGACAGCTTTATATCAAAATTGAATGGTCACGGCCAAATGCTAGCACTAGACCCAAGCAGAATATATGTAACAATCAATAGTTCTAACGGAAGGTTGCTCAACAAATCTCGAAACCTTAATCATTAACAAAAGAATATAATGACTCAAAATTTTTAATCTAGTCAATAGCATAAATTGATTAAAACGAGTAAATAAATATACTCTTTGCTGTTTCTTCTCTGCCCAACGTGTTTCATCCTCGTGATTTTCCTTGTTATATATTTTTTCCAAGTAAATAAAAACAAATATTTTGTTTAAACTAGCTCTCAAAACAATTGCGCTCTGTCCGATAATACTCACCCGTATATATTTCCCTTCTTCCAAATATGAGTCTTTTGTTCGTCAACGGGGGGGGGGGGGGTTTAAAATTTTGCTTGTATGTACGAAGAATTCCTATTACTATGTTTTTATTTTTATTTTTTGTATAAAACAATTTATTTTTTAGATGAAGGAAGAGTTTAAGGCAAGGGATCGGGCGTTAATTGAAATCATGCCAAAAGTATTATTGTTTGGGCATGGTACGGCTTTGAAGGAGAAGAGTTATTTGTTAATAACCAGAGATATATCTTTTTTGTATTGATGCCTTTCTTTTTATAAATATCTCATTGAAACCAAACGTGGAGTGGAATTTTCCGTGTCTCTAGGTATCGGTTATATAGATTCTTTATCATAACAAATGATTGGTACATAATCACCATTGATATTAAAGAATAATAAAGATTAAAGAAAGGCAACACGGCTTTGAAGGTCTGAAAGAAAGCTTGCTCTTGGACAATCTGGAACATCAAGAAACAATTCAACACGGAACATTTGATTATGGGAAGTTGACAGATGTTGAAGTGTACTACCTCAAATATCTGAACACTATAGTCATTCTCACATTCCTCGGTACATAAGGTTAACCTGATCTTGAGACCCCCATGACACAATGATGCAACTAAATTCAGGAGGGAATGCTTGAGCCTGGAGTTTATCGAAACCGCATTGTTATCAAGGAGATGTTAAAATATCTTGTTTGTCTGAAGTCTACCAAACTTGTTCAATTGCTTCACAACTGGAAACCATTCCATAGTTATGGGTGTGCAATTGCACAATGCTTGCTTGTTTGTGGAAGGTAGTATCTTTTTTTCCAACCCGAAGAGAATTATTTGGTAAGAATAAAAAATTTTGTTTATTTTACATATAAGAAGCTATTTAATTTCAATACAATAATTGAATTCATTATTGTTTTTTGTTATTTATTTATTTTATGATATATGCTACTAAAAAATAACTTTTTGGTGGCGACGAAGCACTTTCTTTTTTCATTTAATATTTAGTTAGTGTGATGAAGATCACACTGTTGATTACTTTTGTAAGAAAAGCATCATTCTCTTATCATCCTGTTTTTTGGATTGTACCATTGTTTTGATTACTTTTTAAGGAAAGTGTTATGCATTTAGTTTGTTAGTTGACAATTGGATAAATTGTTAAATGCTAAAAACATTTTACTATTTATGAATTATCATTTGTCCTGGGTTTTTTTGGATTGTACCATTGATTTAGAAAGCATTATGGTTTAATTATTTGTTTATTACTAAATATGCTAAAAAACATTTTTTACTATTATTATCATATGTCCTGTTTTTTTTGGATCATTGATTTGTTTATATACTTTTAAGAAAAGCATTATGCATTTACTACAATTGAATTTATTATTCAGTTACTTCTTAATTAATTGACAATTGAATTGATTATTATTACTAAAATCAAGCATTGTGTGTTTAATTAAATTGATAATTGAATTGTTTATTTGTTTATTACTAAAATGCTTTGAACACATCTATGCATTCATTTCGCAAAGCTGGATTGCAAGCTTCATAGATCTTGACTAATGCTTACTTCAATCAAAACCACCTATATGATTATTTAATAATTGATAAAGCATTCATTAAATATATTTTACAAATAGCTTCATAGATCTTACTTTGATCAAACCCATCTATGATTATTGAATAATAAAACATTCATTTTGGAAAACTTGATTTGCAAATAGATCTTGACCTTGGCACTTATTTCAATCGAACCTGCCTATATTTGAATAATTGATAAAACATTCATTAAATATATTTTGCAAACAACTTCACAGATCTTACCTTAACACTTATTTCAATCACTCCTATACAAAATATTGAATAATTGATAAAACGTTCATTTGCAAAACTTGATTTGCAAATTTCATAGATCTTGTATTTAACACTTACTTTGATTGTGCCTATACAAACTATTGAATAATTGACAAACATTCATCATTATACTTTACAAACTTCTTTGGGAGCTTTGTACATTGACATACATCTTGTATTAACAGTTATTTCCACAAATTCACCAACTCTACTTTTTCTATTGAATTATTTTGAATTTTTATTTTTTTAGATTATGCAGGATTACACAATAAAAATTATGGAATAGAATTTGTCCAATGAAATGTTGTAAACTGTATATATCCCATGTGCAACTTGAAAAAAGTTGGTATATAAGATTCATTTTTCCATTACTAGTATTCATCTTGGGGTAAGACATGCAATGGTGAACCCATGTAACTCACTTAAATGTGTTATTAAAGTCCAGCAAATGAGATAATGGAACTCTTGCTGGTGGCTCATGCTGGGTGGGTGTATTGACCCTTTGTGACATGACTAAGGTTGCTTGCCAAAACCTCTTAGTGACTATCAAAACTCTGTTGAAACTCTAATGAACAATTAGTATATACCTTGTCAAAACTCTGATGATTGACAAAAACCCCAAATTTGAAACTCTGCCAAAACTCTATTTAACAATTAATGTGTAACCTGTCAAAACTCTGTCAATTGATTTCTGGAGGAGTTTCACCCACAACCTTAGACATGACCTCTCTCTTTTGTTAATTTTTATTGTTTATTTTATTTAGAGATAAAATTCATTAATTGATTTGATTGGTTACATTTGTAATATATGAAGATCCATCAATTATGAGAAAACATTATTATTATAGCAACAAGTAACAAACAACAGCAATGAATCATCATTTTTTGAGGATGATAATAAAGATTAAGATCTGATATTGTTTCATGAAAATATTCAAGTTTTTCAAAAAAAAATGAGGGAGGGAATCCCTATAAAAAATTTGGTACGGAAAATGCATGGAAAATGTACGGAATTTGTACAGTAAAACAGTACATGAACCGTATTGTTTTACGGAATAGGTACGGAAAAAATGTACGGAAT
>CAJVPN010000447.1:0-27900 GCA_910592215.1 Entrophospora candida
AGGTGAAAAAATTGCACCCTATATTTTCAAAATAAATGATACTCAGACACTTGAAGCTTATCTAAGAAAAGAAAGGACTACCTATGAGATTTACCAAGAAGAAAGAAAAATAATAGATGTTAGAAAAAGAAAGCAGAATGAAAGTGTACTATTACCTAACAAAAAGCAAAAATCATCAGAAAGAAAAATAATCTAATTGTTACAACATTGATTTATTTTTTTATTTTAATTCTTTTAATGTGGTAATTATAAAACCTAAAAAAGTTATACCTGTTATTCATAATCATATTTATCATCATAATTTCCCTTATTTTTTGAAATATTGCCATTGTTAAAAAGATAATTATTTGATAAAGATTTGTTCATCAGGATTTTTTTACAAAAATTGTGTCATCTGAGTAATAAATGAATAATACCAGAAATGAAACTTTTAATAATGTGGGTCTACCCAGTTCTCTGGAATTCCCAAAAAAACAATAAATCTGATATTGATCATAGGTATCAGATTTAATAAATTTTCCTATCACAAACAAGCAGCTGGTGCTTACACACACCTTATAACTGTGGATTTTTTCCATGGGGAAGGCCCCCACATGTTGGAAGGTTTTTGACAAGTGAGAGCTTCTGCAAAGGCCTTATCTTCTTTTCAGACTAGGCTTGGCCATTGCCATATGGGCATTGATTATTGACAAACATGTAGTATTTGCTTCATGTTACCCTAAAGTTGGTGCCTGAAACTTATTTGAAATTCTGCAATCCAAGGGGTTCAACCTTGTTTTGTTGGTGACACACCTACTCATCAGCAAAAGCTTGGGCTTATGGTAGATGACTATTTTGGCAGAGGCCAGGTCCCCTACCAAAAATAATTAATTTATATAGAACATACCAAACAAATCTGAACTATTTTATTTATGGCTTTCCTCTTAGTGCCAGAGATCATGGTGACCATTTGGGGCAAAGTACTTGAACATGGAAGATATCCAGCAGGCCCCTTGGAAAGAAAGAGCCCAAATGCAATTTCAATAAAATTCAGAGCAGGGACTCTGAATTGCAACCTCCTAAGCTTGAAATGAGGTAGTTTCCTTTCCATCCATTGTACTTACTTATTATTGCATATATATTTTTATCTAGGACTTTCTTATTAGTTCAGTTTCTTTGGAGTGGGAAAAGAAAATGCTCTGTGGCGATGCATTTTTAAAATTTTTTTGGCTGAATATTTATCCTATTATGTATGTCATCAGAGGATTATCTACGCAGAAAAGTTCAAGTTTTTGGGAATACATTAATTTGGTATCCACAAATACAACAAATATTATGATTTATAAATATTGTGGATTTAGAGGTTTAATATACTTGGTTTTATCATCATGGTTTGGTTTTGATGCACATCCTGCTGCTGGTCATTTCATCCAAGAACATTATACTTTTGAAGATGGACAAAAAACTTATTCTTATCATGAGAGTTTAAACATAGTCTTAATAAATATTGATATCATAATGAGCATAATGATTTTGTAAAATACATTTCACTAGCTATTCTCAAAATTGTAATTACAATATGAAAGTTCTGCATTTCCAATATTTATTTTAAACTTGTATTGGAAATGATAAATAAGCAGAATTGAAAACTCCTGAATGTAATATATATAAGACATGCTATAAATTGATCATACTCAAAATTTTCCTCTCAAAATGTATATAATAATATAGATTAGGTTAAAAGTAATATTAATCTATCAGGATTCACTGGTCCTATCATCCATAATCATATTTAATATTAACTTTATCTTTATTAATTCTATTTAACATTTATTTATCTTTATAATTATAATTATCAATTACTATTTTAACCGTCTTTATAATTAGCATGCATCAATCATCATCATCATCATCATCATCATCATATCCTAATAAAAGTGCCAAAGGATTTGTGTTTGCATTAACGTTTTGTGAATATGATTTATTGTTTATATTTGATTTGACATTTGAAGAAGAACCTTCAACATCTTTTATATTTTCAGATATTTCTTCACTATTTTCTATTTTTGTACGTTTTACATCTCTTGATTGTTCTTTTGAATCTTTGGTATGGTCTTTAATCTTATGGTTTTTATCACTTTTATCATGATTGTCATGATCATCTTTATCTATTATCAAAGATCTTTTCCTTGATGTTGATGATGGTGATGATGAATCACTAGATTTTTTAATTGCATTAGCAAGAATCTTTTGTTGTACATCATGTTTTGAATTTAATTTATTACTAGTCAAGTTAGGTTTGTTAGTTTTTTGTTGTGGCTGTTGATGATTTGTTATCGTGGTGGTTGTTGCTGTTGTTGATAATAAAGGTTTTGATAATGTTGCTATATCAGCCTCAGCCGCCGCACTAAAAATTAATAATAACATGTAATAAATGATGATAATGATGATAAAAAATTAAGATACTACAATTAATCCAATCATATGAACAGGCTTACTTACCGTCTAAATTCTTCAAGTTCCTTTTCTACTTTTTTTGATTTGTCCAATTCTTTAATTTTTTCTTCATTGTCTAACATTGCTAAAAATTCAATTTCATCTTCATCAAGTCTATGTACCAAGTTACTAAACCGCGTCATCTCTTGAAATGCTTCTTCTTTTTTCATTTTTTGTTCCTGTAATCTTTCATATAACGTGCGAGGATCATATTCTTCTTTTTCTTTTTCGGGTGGTTCTATTAAAAAATATATATATATTAGTCTTTCTACTAAAAAGAATGCCTTTATTTTTATTTTTATGAATTGGTGGTTAATACTTTGCCCAAGTCGTTCATAAGCAGCTTTCCATTCTTCTGCCCTTTTACGTTTAGCTTCTTCCAAATCTGTTGAAGAAACAAATCTATGATCCATTTTTCTTTTGTTTAATGATAAATAATTTATATTTACAGTCAAAAAGTCAAATTTGAAATTTTGATAAATTTCCACGTGGCAAGGTAAATAGTGCATAATTGGTAGTACAAAAACCATTTAATTAAAAAAGAAATTTTTTTTTTTAAAACGAAAAAGATGTTAAAAATTAGATTTTCAAATTTGAATTTTTTATTTCATAAAAGATTTTTTATTAATTATAACAATAATAACAATAAAAATTTAATATTAATAAATAATTACACCACCGCTACTAATATTAACTATAATAATAATAATGATGCCAAAGTTGAAGAACCATCATTGACAGGAAATGAAAAATATCTTTATGAAAAACTAGCTTTAAAATTTAATCCAACAAAATTAAATGTTAAAGACATTTCAGGTATTCTTTCTTTTCCATTATATATTCTTCTTTACATCCTTTTATATTATTCTTTATACAATATTCTTTACACAAATATTTTCCCTTCTTCCATTTTTACGATGCATACAATTAGGTGGATGTGGGTCAATGTTTGCTATAGAAATTTCATCTAAAACCTTTGAAGGTTTATCAACGGTGAATCAACATCGTATGGTAAATGAATTGTTACAAGACGATATTAAAAAAATGCATGGGTTGCAGGTAAAATATTTATTTAATTGTAAGAAATAAAAATAATTCGTCAATTTTGTATTCAATTATTAATTATTTAATATTATCAGCTTAAAACTTCAGCCTCTTAGGACAATATTTAAAGATCAATAAATGTTATGTACGTCATATACCATATTCAGAAACCCTGTTCATTGTTAAAATTAAATTTATCTTTTGGAGAAAAGGGAAACCAAACATATTTTTTTGTTTAATATTTGCTCTTTTATAATTAATAAAATTATCTTCTCTAGTAATCATTAGCAATTGTTGTTATTAGATTTCTTTTTTCATTTAAAATAATTTCATGTTTTTTTGTTGCAGTCTTGTTTAGATAGATTTGATTTTAAGATTTTAAATTTTTTTAGAGTGACAAAGGAATTGTAGGGGTTCAAACTTTTGTAATAGTGATAGTAAAGTTTGCACCAAAAATAAAAAAACAATTAATTCTTTTATTGACATAAAGATATAAAATCAAAGAAACGAATATTTAAGCAAAACTGTTATTTTTAAAAATACAAAATGTCTAAAAATGTCGTATCAATCGCAATATATCTATCTAATAATGAAAAACAAGTCTAGTCTGTATTATTTGTAAAAAAAAGTTTTTTGCTGTTTAAATTGTAGGTGTTGTTATTTCTTGAGCTTCTTTTTGAATCTCTTGGTTCTTGAAATTTTTTATCCGAGTTTCTAATATTAAAGTGAAAGGTCAACTGATAAATGCAATCAATACTCTTTTCTGTATAGCTTCCTGAACAACCACACATCTTTACTGGCTCGTGAATTTTGAATAAAATCCATTGTTTCCTTGTCATGTTCATTGTTGTATGGTTTGCAAACTTCTACCACACAAATTTCGTAAGAGACTGTGTTTGAAGTATATTTTATCCCATCAGCTCTATCACCGTATCCCTTCTACTTAAAATAACAAATTATTGCAAGCGATTATACTAACAATATTGTTGGTTTCCAAAACTAGAGAGTTTCGCAACCGTGCGAAAGTCAAAAGGTTTCGCCACAAGTCGAAACTAGTTTTGATTTTTGATTATTGACTTTTGATTTAGTTTTGACATATAACTTTTAATTTTAGTTTTGATTTTCATCTCTTCAAAATAGTTTTGGCGACCAACACTAACTAACAATAACAAAAAGATTTACTTACGGACAATTGATAATCAACGAATGATCTATGAATGCGTGAAATCATCTTCTAGTGCATCTCTAATTTTTTCCACATTTAGCTCACTATCTATATTACAGTTACTTACAAGGTATGCTAGTTTAACAGTCCATAAACATAAATTTACCTACAATGGACATCATTCTCGGATCATATTTTCAGCATTAAATCTGAATGCCTTATATTTGATTTCTATAAGAAAGTTGCTATTCCAGTTAATGTATTAGTTCCACTCGTTGATTATTAGCAAACATAAACGAATTGGCTGATGTTCTCATATGTTTAGCACCACCATGTCTTCCTGTCCTTCTTCAAGATCATGAAATTGCTACGTTTGTTCTCTCTTAAAATAAATACAAAAAAACATGCCATTAATTGTGGTATTTGGAACAATGTCGGTTTCCCACCACTCCTAATTACCGTAATGGTATTGCAGACCAGATAAAGGCATCTCTCATTGCAATTCTCGTAAAAAATGGAGCCATAACTTATCAAAATACCATCTAGTACTTAGCTTATGGCAAGAGAGAATTCCTCAGTGGTGCGCATGGGAAACTTTTGTTTTATGTATTTTGAATTCTTTAAAGTTAACTCGTCCCCCTTTCTTTTTATTTCTAAATGACTGGTACCAGGCTGGACAACCAGAATCAATCATTTTACTTGTGCAGGTCGAATTGAAATCTAAGACAAGTAAAAGGATAGCTTATATTGTTAAAAAGTTTAATATAGTGAAATAATGTGGTACATAACATTATTGCTTATATTGTAGTTACGATAATCTAAACACCATCAACATATTATCTTGTGGACATGATTTAAATATTGCTATAATTTGCCATAATAATGGATTAGACAACACAGAGGGAGACATAAGCATATACGATAATAATGAAGTTGAAAGAAGAATTGTTATTGTTATCGATAGATCCAATATTGATAATGAACTATTACAAATACTATGACAGATTATTACTATTATTAGATATATGATTTGTTGGATTTTTGATTTTTATGATTTTTATCATCATTATTATCAATGTTCACATTTCATAAAATATGTTTTACAATAGTACATGACTAATTAGCGTTTGCTTCTCCGGATAATATGTTATTTTTAAAGCGTAAAGTCGAAGAAAAATTTTCTGTCAGGAAACTTGAGTATAAAGGAGGAGGGAAACATTAAAAAATTGAAGAGTTAGAAGCTGAACAAGATGCTGTTTATCAAAGATTCTTTGACTAATATGCCCAAACTACGGATCACTTCTACTGCACTCGGTTCACTGAAAACCCAACTCCTGCTGACATTTTAAATAAATTTCGTAATCAATTAATAAAATTGAATTGAGTGATGATAATTTGAAAAAAAAAAAAGAACAAAAATCCAATAAACTAAACCAAGAACAATCAAAAATTAAATAATTGAGAAAATCAATCAAAAACTTAACCGAGAACAAAGATAATAAATAAACAACACAGATTAATCAATTCAACAATTAGAAAACAGATTATGATGAAAACCCAAGTTTTGAATAAAAAAGAATAGAGTTAAAGAATGATATAGCAATCTAAAGGAAAGATTGAAAATTTAAAAAGAGTCATCGATTAACTGAAATAATACTTGATGAAAAGAAAACAAAGTGAAGAGCAAAAGAAACAGGAGGTTCAAGAGGAAATAGTTGAAAAGCAAAAATAGTCAACAAAAAATGATAGTTGAAAATAATAATTATTAAGAAGTCGAAGGAAAATAAAAAAATGACACAAGCCAATTACGGAGGGATAGTAAACAACAAGGCAGCAACTAAGAACTGAAAAAGATACGAAAATAAAAAATACTGTCGGTTAATGTTATATGTACAGTATATTATTAATATTATTATTGTGTTTATTGTGTTACAAAGAAATTTCAGGGATCGCAGCATGCCCCATATATAGTATAAATATGGCTTAGAAAATTTGGAAAATTGAGAAAATATGCCACAACAAAAAACTGGGATTTCCACAAGTCCTTTATACTCTATTAATGATAATAATAGTAAGAATAAAAATAGTAATCCGTTATCATATGAAGCTACTACTTCCTCTTCAACTACCAACGATGCTATAACTCGTGTGGTGGAATGGAATGATAAAATGGAGATTGAGTTTTTTCGTGCTGTAATAAAAAATAGACCTGTTGGTATGACATAAATGATAGTTTATCGATTAATTAACAAAATATATATTATATGTTATATAAACAAATATATTGTATGCATATGCATAGGTTTACATAGGCATATTCGAATGTTAGATATAGCGAAAGAATTCAATTCAAACAGTCCTGTAAAATGTTCTATTTCAGAATTATGGGAAAGATTTGGTTTATATTTCAATATACAAAAACTCGAAGAATTAGTAGGCATTTTAAGAAATAACTTAATAAATTCAATTATTCAATTTATGCTAATTGGTTTTTTTGGAAAAATATATAAAGGAACATGAATTCGATGGTGATGATAATGATAATGATCAAGAAGAAAGCTCTCTTTTCGAATTTAATTTACCAATGGATGAATATCACAATCTTATCGCAGAAAATCGTAAAGCAGGAGGATCTTCACGTGGTGAATCACCTTCTCCATCATATATAAAAGGTCAAAGAGGACGTAAAGGACATTCCAGAACATCATCACTCACTGTCTCTTTAGAATCTTCACCTGAGCCTGAAGGTAGTTTATTAATTGATTATTTTGAGATTTTTACTTTTTTTTAAAAAAAAGTTAGTTAACATTTAATTATTTTTCACTCATTTAGAAACTAAAAAACCTAGAAGAACTCGGATTACAAGGAAATCTGACATTAGCCTTGAAAATAATAAAACATTGAATAAGCGAGTTAGCAGATCAAGAAAAACTTCCGACGCTATTTCACCTACACATAATCTATTATTATAATCACAACAACAGTTTTAACTCATCTCATACTAATTAAAAATAATAATAATTCTCTTTGTATTTATATAATAATTAATTTTAAAAATATAATAACTCCAAAAAAAATAAAAAAATAATTCCAATTTTGGCTTTGTGCCATATATGTGCACAACTTGAATATAAAAATTTGACAAAATTATTAGTAAAAAATTCTTTAATCCACTTTTAAAACATTAAAATAATATATTAAGATGGATAATCCTGGAATAATGGATCCTTCAGCATCGCTTTTAAGTATTCTTCATAATACTGTTAACAATAACAATAACAATAATAATAAGACAGAAATTACTACAATTACTACTACCATAAACACGACTATTCCGTCTGATTCTAATGCAACCTTGTCAATCAGTCAGAACTTAAGTCAAGAAGCCACCTCAGAACCACCAGAACCACCAGAGCCACTAGATATAACTTCTAATCCTGGCTCTACCACGAATTTTACTTTTACTCAAAATCAACAACAATTTGGCCCAAGTAATTCTTCTACTAGTTATCTCTCTACTCTTGGTATTATTTCTTCTACTTCTTCTTCCTCTTCTTCTTCTTCACCCTCAACAACTATATCAACAACACCACCGCCACCGCCGCCGCCACCTCCCCCTCTTCAATCGTCTCTTGCGGTTACTCCTACTACAGACTTCAATGTTTCTAATGATACAACTACAGACACAACCTTTACAAATACTTCAACTATTGTACCACCATTAGAAGCTTCAAATATTGATGATACATCAATTATCACTACTACTACATCGTTACCACCATCTTCCTCTTTCTCATCACAACAAACTCAATATACCGTATCATCAAATCCTTTAACTTCTTTGTTAAAGAGTTTTTATCCTTCATCGTCATCTGTAACAACAATCACCACCACCAGTGGCGTTGAACCATCATCACAAATTGTTTCATCCTCATCTTCATCTTCTTCTACCTCTGCTATTCTTGGTGGTGGATCTTCATCATTTATTGATCCAACTTTAAATGTGGACAAATCATCAACTGAAGGTCTAAAGAAAGTCCTTTTTGGTCAATTTTCTATACCACAAAATATTGAAGAAAGGTATTTCTATCCACTTTTAATTATTACTCAATTGATTTATTAAGTAATTTATATTTTTTATGCTTACATAATGCTTATAAATATATTTTATAATATTTTTTTGCAAAAAAAAAGTCAACAGCCTACTATTTTCCAAACAACGTCCGAAACAGTTGATATTACTACTCAGGACATTAACTTAGATACTACCAAAGACACTAGTTATCCAATTCCCTCTGAGGAATCATTAGCCGAAATGAATGAGCCATTATCTGATGATAATAATATTAATAATAAATATTCAAATTTGGAATCAACAGAACAATCTTCAACATTATCGTCAACAATAATACCATCATCATCTACTACTTTAACAAATACTACCATCACTACAACAACCACCACTACTGCAGCAACAAACGACGCTAATAGTAACAATAATAACAAACCATTGTTTACTTATAAAAATCCATTTGATCTTTTTAAACAACAATCTCCACCCCCTTCGCCTACCTCTTCCACTTCTAATCCTGATCAACAATTCAATTCACCTTGGTTTTCTTCTCATAAAAAAAATGAAACCCAATCATCTTCATCTTCATCACAAAAAGAGAGTGGTGGCATGTTACCAAAACCATTACACAGTGTTGAAACACATCTTTCAAGTTACTCTGCTTGGAATGTTCGTGCTGTCAGTAAATTAAAACAACAGTCAAAGTATGCTGTATATATTATTTTATTAGGATTATTATAAACAAAAACAAATAAATTAATAATATATATCTTTTTATTTTTATTTTTTACAATAATAATAAAAAAATATCATTATTAGTTTTCCTGATGGTGTAAGATTACCAAGAGGAGTTCTTTTATATGATACTGGCAATCGTAATGAAAATGTTTTGTGTACAAAAGATTTGGATCTCACTACAATAACACTTGTTTTAAATGAATTGGAATATCGATCAGGAAAATTGATAGCCGTTAATAATTCTTTTATTTGTTATCATATTAAAGGTTAGCATTATTTGTTATATTATATATACACACACACACACACATATGTTCTTTCATTGCTAATTTATATTATCTTATTAGGAGGAAAAATTCGGGTTATTGATACTTTATTCGGGAGTAAACTTTTATTAAAGAGTCAAGATAAATCTATAATTGATCTATGCATTCATCATGTTCCCTACGAACCAAAGGATGCGGATAATGACAAATCTTTTAAATATTTGCTTCTAGTACTTGGAGAGAGTAGGATTACAATTTGGGAGCTTTCACTTTCATCAGGCGGATCAGATTCAGAAATATTGTATGTAAAAATTTTCTTCTCGATATTAATAATTAATTTAATAATTAGTTAGACACTTAAATTTTTGCTTTATATATTTTTTAGATCTAAACCCTTACTTGAAATTGATGGTAAAGCTTTGATGGAAGATAACAATAATCAACCAAGATTTCATAGAGCAATTTGGCATACAGTAAATCCTAATATCTTTGCAGTGGTAGTTGATTTTAATGACGTTTGGATCATAAATATTGCAAAAATATTATCAATAAATAATAAACCTTCAAATGTCAAGGTCAATGAAACTGATATTGCTGATTATGTTTTGAAAACAGGAAAATATGGAAAGTTAATTAGCGATTTGGCATTTTCACCTGATGGATCTACTTTAGCAACCGCAAATGATGACAGTGTTATTTTTTGGAAATCGAATTTCAATATGAATGATGTCACCAGCAATGATGATAATAGTGACGAATTTAGCAATGGCAATCTTGATCCTATCAAAAAAATAATTTTAGACGGGCAACAAGTTTCCTCAGTTTTGTTTGTTGATGATAGTGACGATAATAGTAATACGACTTTAGAACATAATAATAGTTCTTCTTCAAATTTCCGATATGTAGTTCTTGGTACTGAACTTAACACTAATCTTCACCTTTACGATGTTGAAACAGCTCAATACATTCAATCTATCAAATTTTTGCCACCTCCACCGGAACGACACGTCTTCTCCACTAAAAAATCATCTAATAGTCGTAATAAAGAAGAACAACCAATGTTCAATTGTATTGGTTACGAAAGAACCAATAGGACTTTATTAGTTGGCAATAGCGCTAGAGTCTCAATATTTGCCTTACATTTGAATCTACCCAGTCGTAAAAAACTAGATTCGTCATCATTTGATGATTCGGCCCAATTCAATTATATGATTGAATTTCCAGTTGGACAACTGATTGGAAATTTTGTTGTTATCCCAGATGCAACTAGTGGAAATGGCGTTTTAACATTTTGTACTCAAACAAAAGCTGTTCAACAATATCATATTCGTAATGAATTATTACTGCCAAACAATTTCAAAGAATGCCCGGAATTTGTTAGTGCTGATAGATCCTTTGTTGATGATGATGACGACGACGATAAACAACAACAATTAAGTGAACAAGATTATGACGATGAAGATGATTTTGAAGAAGATCACCAAAAGAATAAAGTGAATGATCATTTTTTGCCTGAACCTGTTGCTACATTAACAACGTCATATTCTTCTGAAAATATAAATCATCATCACCATAATAACCATCATCATCATCAATCTTTCACTGAAGATGAAGAAGAAACTATTACAAATGATGTTGATAAGAAAGATATCGGTGAGTAAATTTAATAATAATAATATTGGATAATAATAACAATAACGATAATAATTAAACATTTGAATCATGCATAATTTTTTTCTTCATTGATGAACTAGAAGGTTCATCAACCAATAGAAATATAATTCTCGAATCATCTTCTACATCTTCTACCACCGCCATATTAGATTCAAATAATAATGTGGAAAAAAATAAAGAAACCAACAAAACCAATTATGAACAAAAAACAACAAAAAATGTCACGGAATTTGCTCTTAGTAATAATACCATTGCCAAATTAAAAGACAAAAAAAAGGCCACAAGTTCTTCTAACCAAAATGTGACAGAATTCCCTTCTGACCCTGAAAGAACAACTACAAGAAGAAAAGAACAACATGCTAAATCATCTAGCAAAAAAGGTGATAACATAACAACGACAAATAAATCTGGTGGAAATGATAATAATAGTAGCAAATCAAAAAAGACAGAAGAAAATTCTAGAAATTCCGGCGGTAAAAGTTCTGCATCAGGAAAGCAAAATGCTAATAATAATAATAATAATAATGATCATTTAAATTTTCAATCACAATCACAACAAACTGCAGCTTCATCTTCATCATCATCTACAACAACCACATCATCATCATCGACTTCTCAAGTCCAGATGCAACCATTTTTAAAAGAAATAAAAAAAATGGAAGATACTGTTTCCAACAAGCTTGGAAAACTATTTTCTAAAGAATTGGAAAAACAATGTAATGAATTATATACTTGTATTATTATTATTGTTGTTGTTGTTACTTTTTTTCATGCTTTTTACTCTTATTTGACTTGTTTTTTTTTTTTTTTTTTTTTGAAATATTACTAGTTCAAAAGATTGAAGAAGATCGTATTGCTCATCAAGCAGCTGAAACGTCACGTCAAGAAACGATTTTAAAAGTTGTTTCACAAACACTTAGTACAAACACTGCAAAATTATTGGAGACGACAGTTCGTAATGAAATTCAAATTAATGTTCTTCCGTCATTAAGTAAGATGGTCAACAGTGCAATAGATAAGCATGTTCATAGAGGAATAACTGAAGCAATGAATAAGGTATTCTTATTAAGAAAATCATATAAATTTTTTGTGGATATCTGATAATTTATCTATTATATTATATTATATATTCAGAGTATTCCAAATACCATAGAAAAATCTATCTCAGATCAAATACAAAGAATGCTAGCAAAGAATGCAGTCATTGAACCCATAGCTAAAGGAGTATCCAAAACAATAAAACCAGTGATCGAAGAAAACTTTAGAGATTACTTTGAAAACATAATCGTTCCAACATTTGAAAAATCAACAAATTCAATGTTTGATCAAATCACTTCTATGCTTGAATCTGGTCTTCGGGATATTAGTATTAGTACAACTACTCCACAATCGTCATCAACAACAGTTCTTCACGATCAAAATGCTACAAATAATATAACAAGATTACAAACTTCCGTTGATCATCTTACTTTGCAAGTACAACAATTGCAACAATTCTTGCAATCACAACAACTAATTACTAATTTAACAACAAGACATGTTGAACATAATCATCATGAATTATCATCGAAACAACTGCCACAGTATGCACCATCATTGCCACCTCAATCACAACAACAATTACCACCTTTACCACCGCCGCCACCTCCACCACCTCCACCACCATTACCACAACAACAGCCACAAAAACAATCGAGTCAAAACTCTGATGAATATCCTTTTTTTTTATCAAAAAAAAAATTTTTAATAAAAATAATTAAATATATTTATTTAGATTGTTATACCCTAACCATTCATTAATTCATTCTTAATACTTATAAGCATCAATTGGCTCGTTCATTATCAGGGGAATTGAAACGGATTTTAATTCCTCAATCTTCTTCAAATATTTCACAAACATCCCCAATTACTCAGACAGATCCTTATCAATATCCATCATCATTTGCTAGATCTTCTTCGTCTCAACGGCATCCTTCTCATCACAATCAGCATCAGATACCACCACCACTACCGCCACCACCACCACCGCCACCACCACAGCAGCAGCAACAACAACAACAAGTACAACAAGTACTGCAACAACAACAACAACTACAACAACAAGTATTACAACAACAACAACAACAAACACAACAACAAGAAGTACAGCAGCTTCATCACATTAACTCTCAATTATTTGCTGCTATTGAGCCTACTACTCCTGATGGACTTAGTGCTGTTTCTGCTGATCGTCTTTTAGAAATGGGAAATTATGATGATGCTTTTGCTACAATTTTAGCAACACATGACCTACAATCTATTCTTCGTTTATGTAGCAAGGTTAATCCTAGTGTTATATTTGATTCTTCGAGTAATTTAGTTTCTCAGCCTGTTATTCTTTCCCTTGTTCACCACTTATCTATGGATCTTCATAAATATCAAGAATTTAAGTTAAATTGGCTGGAAGAAACTATCATAAAACTTAATCCTAAGGTAACAAACAAACTAGAATACCACTAATTCATAATGTATATGAATGAACGCGAGAAAGAGAAAAATCGAGTGAATGTTAATTTATATAATTTTTAAATTATTAATCTAGGACCCACTTATCAAAGATCACTCTGAAAGGATTTTACCAACAGTTAAACAACGTCTTGAAGAGCGTTACTTTCAAGTGGATACTCAGGATAGTAATGATCCAACTTTAAAATCTATTTCATTTTTGGTTCGTGTACTGAATAATTTGACGGTATAATATACACACATACAAGACAAAACCGACTACTTATTTTATTTGTACAAAAATATATATTACATTTCAACCAAGTATTTTTTAGTTTATTTTAAATAATAAATATCATTTTTTATCAAATTTTTTTGTCACGTGCCTACATTATTACATTAAATTTTAAAAAAAATCATCATCATTTGAAAGATTAGTATTTTCGTTACTTGTATTCATAAATAAACTGAAACTTTCCATCCAAACTTGACGTTAAAAAAAAAATATGGTTAAAATGTTACATCAATGGACCGAGTAAGTATTACTTATTTTTTAAAAAAAAGAGAATGATCACGGTTGAAGTGGGTGCGGCGTTGAAATTTATTATGAAAAGCTTGGGCTTTGCATCATTCATTTCTTACAACGAATTA
Organism: Entrophospora candida; assembly: GCA_910592215.1. Classification (NCBI taxonomy): domain Eukaryota; kingdom Fungi; phylum Glomeromycota; class Glomeromycetes; order Entrophosporales; family Entrophosporaceae; genus Entrophospora; species Entrophospora candida. The sequence continues at coordinate 14,570 of CAJVPN010000447.1, forward strand.
AATCCGAAACATTCAATTTATTAAAAGATGGATTGAGTGAATCTAATAATTTGTTAGGAATCAAAATTTTTATATAAGCACGCAAAATTCTCGTCAATTTTCAATTTCTAATTTTTATACAAAAATCAACTTTACCCAGACCGTTCAAACTGTAACTAACATTAGATAAAAATATATGAATAAATAACACTTTTTGCAAAAATCACTAATAAATTAATTCACTTTAGAAAAAACTATTTCATTTGTCATTAGTATTAATTACACGCTTCAAATCTTTCAACAATGAAACAAACTCTTTTGATTGTGCTCTTTTCACCACTTGGACATCTGGAAATAACATAGTTGATGACTTTATTCAGCAATGTCAAATGAAATCATCTCTGCCAGAGTATATTTTAGAATGGATACCTTTTGAGCAATTCATAAAAATAACAAAGTTGGCAGAAGGTGGATTTAGTTCAATTTATACTGCTACATGGACAAGAGGAACAGTAGTTGATTATGATGAAAGTAAAAAGGAATTTAGTTATTTAGGAGCACAATATGTAGTATTAAAAAGTTTAAATGATTCAAGTAATCCAGGAAAAAGCTTTTTTGATGAGGTTGGTAGTTGTCATTTAAAACAAAATAAACAATTCTGTAATTATATAATAAATACTAATTGGTGTTTATATTTAATTACAGGCAATGAATTATTGTAAAATTAAAGCGCCACTGATTGTTCCTTGCTTTGGTATAACTAAATTCCCAGATAATGGAAATTATGCAATTGTTTTACCTTACTCTCTAGAGGGAAATTTAAGGGATTATTTACAAAAAAATCATTTAAATTTAATGTTAAAAGACAGAATTACAATATTTTATGATCTATGCGATGCATTAGATGCTATACACAAAAAAGATTTAATCCATTGTGATTTACATAGTGGCAATATATTATTGCAAGGAGGTGCTTGTTACATTACAGATTTGGGGTTATGTGGACCAGTTGATGAAAAATCATCAGATAAAGTCTATGGAATTGTATCATACATTGCACCCGAAGTACTTAGAGGCAAAGAGAACACCAAAGAATCAGATATCTATAGTGTTGGAATGTTAATGTGGGAAATATTTGCAGGTCATCCACCATTTGATGATAGAGCTCACAATCATCGTTTGATTTTTGATATATGTGCAGAAGGTTTACGACCACCAATATTATCTGGAATTCCTGATGATTATGCAGAAATGATGGAGAAGTGTTGGGACATGGACCCATCAAAAAGACCAACTAGTAGTGAGCTGCTTAAATTTGCTATAAATAAAAATAGGGAAATTCGTGAAAATAATAATGGTGAGAATAATACCAGTAGTAGTATTATCAGTGGTATTAGTAGTGGTGATTCGCAACAAGTACACAAATCACATCCAGATGCGTATCATAAAAGTAGAATTTTGGATGAAGAGATTGCTAAATCTAAAAGCTTAAAAATTTACACAAGTAATAGTTCATTAAATGACCTTGATTGTAACTCTTTTCTCTAAAATGTTAACAAAGGTGAATAAAATTTCATTATTAGTTAATTAATTGGAAATTACTATCCATTAATTATTATTACTAACAATTTGATTGATTAATAAACATTAGATTCTAGTGATAATAGTAAAAGAAGGAATTGAAGGATGGCTAATTTAATCTCCACTATAAATTTATTCATTATCTTTTTTATCTTTTTATTTTTATTTCATTCCTTAATAAACTTTTTATATTCTTTTGTTCTTGTTAAATGGTGATATTGCGAGGTATCATTTCGGTTAATGCTGATTATGGGCTACTCTTGTCGGTTAATTGCAACCAATGCACAATAATTCGGCTGTCAATTAATTAGTCTACTAATTTACTTTGGTTTTGTTTATATTTATTGGCCAATTGCAAACTCTCTTCAGTTTATTTGCGAAGCAACTTAAGTATCTTGTTTAACAGTCTTACGTTTATGATTACAATAATAATAAATACCAGTATTTTCAATTAACCATTTGACGACACTTCATTAACACTCACTAGTTAACCAAACGTTAGTAACTTTGCTTTTGCTCACTAAAGCAAATAAAACGTGACTTATTACCAAAGCTTCACAATTGTTATCCTTTACCAAGGCAATACACTTGTTGCTTTTATCAAAGTGCTTTAAACAAAGAAAATAAAGGCAATGTTTTTTTATGATTCTATCACGGAGTTTTATTTTTTCTCTGCTTGGATCCGAAGTTATTCCCCTATTCAAGCCAATTTGATCACTACAATAAAAGTCTGTTATTGCAAAATAATTTAATCAAACAAATATTTTCATTTGATGATAATGTATAAATTGGTTGACCCTGGAACATAAAGTGCTGATGATTTTATCTACCCCGATCATGTATCACGTTATTAATAGGAATACTGAATTTGTTGTATTCAGCAAAAAAAATTTTTAGCTACGATTGATAAAACAAAGGAAAGATTGGGATACATACGCAAGAAATTGTAAAAATATAAAATTGAAGAGGAGATCTTGGAGTATATATTTATATGTTTTTTTGTGAGCTTTTATATTTTATTATCATGTCATTTTTGACTTATGACAGCGAATTTGACGTAATAGTTTTATAACTTTGGTTACATTTCGTCAAACAACATTAGCTTATTGTAATATTCATGACAGTACTCGTTCTTTACTTGAAAAATTTTTACCAAAGGTAACAATGAGTTTGGAATAGTTTTTATAAAGATTTTTATAAAAATCATGTGACTCTGCTGAGACTGGACATTGGACCATGGCAATGAATTTATTTGATTCGGGCAAGTTTTTTCATAAAATTGATGATAGATTTTGGTTAAGCAAATAGGATATGATCTATGGGATGAAGAAGGTTTTCCTGATCTAAGAGATCCATTCGTTGAAACACTTGATTATACGAATTTATATTTTTTGTCTGGAAATACGGTATGTGTCAAACTAACCGACATTACTAATACTTTGTTAATCAAATCTTGTCACAGCGGATGAACGGGACACATGAGAAAATTTTATTTAAAATCCGTTGTAATAGTTATAGTAATAGTAATCGTAATAACGGATTTTTGTATTAATAATATTAATGACAAGAATGTAATTATAGTCTGCTGTGACAAGGTTCAACTGTATTATTGTCTTCTCAAGAGTAGATAAATTAAAATGAGAATAAAATTATACCAGCCTCGACACTTTTTCTTTTTATTATTATAAATTAAATTTCAATTACGCAAATTAATATTTTAATTGCCTATATAGTTAGACTTTTAAAGTTTTATTACTTTTAGCAGAAGCACAAGTTGATACGCAAAACTATTCAACAATTTGGGTAAAAGCGGACATTTAATTTGAATGCGTATCATATTAATATCGGATAAATAAATAAATATTTAAACAGTTTTTCATTTACCATCGTCCGATCATTAATGAAAAAAGTTATGTGGCTGTGAACGACAAAATTAATATTGGCAAGTAATAATAATAATAACTGCGCTGTTCCAACTAAAGCTTCTCATCTTGAATATATTTTGCGTTACATAGAAATAAGTTATGCTAATTAATCAATTAATTACGATATTATGGTGGCTTGTTTTATTTTTGGTCAACTATTGAGGATTTAGTTTATGCGATAATAATTCGAAAATGTATATTTATTAATAGAATAAATACCACTCGTTGAAAAAAATAAATATAAAAATAAATATAAAAATAAATAATCTAAAAAAAAAAAATAGTGCGAATACAGATTTACCCAAAAAAAAAAAAAAAAAAAAACTAATGCCTTCTTACTAAGTGATAAACCTCCAGTTCTTCTATTAAATGAACTTCTTTATCATTATTTTTAAAATTCAAAGCACATTCATAAGAATAACCTTGGAAATGATAATAACAATAGGCTTCAGTGGCACTAAAATTGTACACTCGTAAATCACAAAAATTAATAGAACCTTCTTTAAACAACATATTATCCGAAACATGCTTAACAGTTGGCTTAAAACGATATATCGCATATTTAGGATTTCTGATTCTACTTATGGTTGAATTATTCATTTGATTTCCGTCGATCTTAAAAACGAAACTTTTGTCTGATTCGATCGAGTAACCTTCAAATTCATCTTTTTCATTTAGATTCCAAGTAACTGGATTATACCCTCCGACCAATTCGTTTGTTTCTTTGAGTTTAATAATAGAAACAGTTTTTTCAATATCATAACACTTTTTTTCGAAAACTGATCTAGAAAATTCATCCCTGGTCCCAGAAAAAATCAACTTGAACTTGTATGGTAAATTGTATTGGTTATAATCTTTTCCATTTATCCAACTTGTGATTAAACATTTCATTTCTGGGGTCAATAATTTTCCTGCCCCGGTTCTTGGAGTATTCAGTGGTAATAACCTAGGTTGCCATTCATCTGTAACGTAATATTTAAGAAGCTCTTCATATATATCTTTATTAATTGCCTTTTTGTATGGCTTTATTTTGTAATAAAAATCTCTGGTAGAAATCTCGTTAAATCTTATTGATAGCACAACATCTTCCAAATCAACTTTTAATTTTGTGTAATCTTCCTTGTTCCACTCCAAAAAATTTTTGTCTTTTAAACTCTCATATTGTCCTAATCCCCATTTAATCAAGGAACTAAAAATATCAACTTCATCCATTTCTAAATCGTCTTTGCCAATTATGGTTTTTAATAATGGTTTGTCAATTGATGCCAATTCACTAGATTTTAAAAAGATTTCTGGATTTCTATTAAAAAAACCTTGAAGCAAAGTGAATGATTGATGTTTAGATGATTCTTTGTAGATATCAATCAGATTCTGTCGAATCCACTGATCCTCTTTAACGATTAAATAGTTTTGCAAATCCCCAATTAATTCGTCAATGTTCAATTCATCACACGCCACAAGGAGTTCAAAAATTTCATCTGGACTTAATTTATCCACATCGATGGTTCCATTATAAATATATCTTTTTAATGTTGATGTTTTTAAAATAAAGTTTTAGATGTAATTATTTATATATAAATTTTTTTTTACTTATTACAGCCAATTAACCAACCCATAAAGCAATAAATCAAATTGTATTAAATTAAATTAAGCTTACGTTAAAAGAACTCCAAATATGTTAGAAGAAATGTTTTTTTTTTCAAACATAATGATCCCATTGTCGGATCTTTTTATCCAACTATTTGATAATGCTGCTCTAAAGTATGGAGATCTTGCTTTTAAAATGGTAGAATGAGCTTTATATATTTTAACTTCTCCTTCATCTTCATCCACTCCACCACCAACTTTAATTTCTACATCGTAAAAGTCTGGAACGTTAAGCAACTCTGTAAAATCATTTAAGGCCTTGCTGATATGTTTTAGTGGTAAGGCATCTTCGTATGTGGTCATGATGTTTTGAAATAAGGTATTTAAACCTTCCAAGGATAAAAATCTTTCAGACATTTTTATATAGAATAGAAAGTTTTGTTGTTGGGATGAAAAAAAAATTTTTAACGGTGGATAAAAGTAAAGATTAACCCCAAGTTACCCTAAAAGAATTTTTTTTTATATGGTTAGATCACCTCTTAAACCAATGTTTTGGCGGAATTGTCATGTGTAACATGAATTAGTCAATTTATTGGTTGAATTAGTAGATCAATCCTAAATTTGTATCACACGTTGATTATAAGACGAAATATATACATCTCATTATCAATATTTATTCAAAACCTCTATATATACACTATATGAGTGTTATAACAACTTTGCATTAACTAAATTATTTATTTACATGAAAATAAGAAGTTGTGATTCAAGTATAAGATCATGTTCTTGTCATATTAATAATCAAAAATACGTTCAATTGCTTTGTTTGATCAATTATTATTTTCATTAGGACTCTAAATACAGTCAAAGCTCATTAAATCCATAGGTTTGGCATGGTAAACAACAACTTTCGATAATGGCATCAAAATTAGGTGATGTAACATAATGCCGATCAATAATAATAGTATAAAAAAAATAAACTACGGAAAATTATAGTAAATAGGTAAGCTTTTAAATTACAGAGAAATTTTTATATATATAGCAAAGACGTTGAAAAAAAAAAACGCTAATAGATAAACTAAATGGGCTAGAGAAAAAGACTCTCTGTAACTTTATTATGGAATACTTAAACCAGTAAAACTATAAAAAGTTTTGTTCATTTATGAAAAAAAAGAAAGTTATCACGGTTTAAACATATTAAATATGCTTGAGCCACAATAAATATTTGTTACATGCAAAAAAGAATTAAGATTTGGATTTCGGTTAAATCTATATATTAATATGTGGTGACACATATGAGTCGGTTTTGACTGTCGATCACAATTTAATAATGATGATAATATAGTCGCAAAATTGAAAACAAAACAACTAATAAAGCTGTATCATCTAGAACGAAATAAGTATTTAATCAAAAAGACGGTATCCAAACAATTTTATCATTTTATACCATACACTCATTACAGTATAGCAAAAGATTTTTTTGTCCCCTGGAGAAATCATACATTGTTGAACTATGATCCACAGCAAAAAGTAATCCTGAAAGCTATGTGCACAAAATTTGACGGAACATACGCATAATCCCCCATTATCTATTATTAGTGTCATGATAGCATTAAAGTTTTACAACATAGTGAGAGACATACCAACAATTGGATTTATCCTATTTTAGCAAAATAAGTTTTTCGTTTGTTTATCAAGAATGTTCTTATCTAAAAAATTAAAATAAACAAACAAATATTTTCTTGTCTATAAAAAAAAAACTTCTAATACTTTATTTTATCCCTATAAAAATAAAATAAGGAATACACACAAAACATACTAATGCTGGTTTACTCCATATGTTTTTCGTATGTTTTATTTAATAAAAATAATCCTTAACAATTTCATGTAATAATGTCATTACCAAAACGACCGGGATAAAGACCTTTGCCTGTTCCAAAAAAAAACTGCTCGTGATATTGATAACCAGTAATAATAAATACAAAAAAAAAGGAGGGGTCGTGGAAAAAAGTTAGAAGCGTGGGAAATTATAAAGTGACTAAAATAAATTAAGATTTGAATAAGTTGTAAAGTTATGTTGATCGTCAACTTATAAAACTTGATCAAGTACGCTTTACCTTGAAAACGAAAATTATGTTTTATACAAAAAATAAGAATAGAATTCCAACAATTTTTTATATATACAAGGCTAAAATTTGGAAATTAGCGTTTATCACGCACGTTGTAATTTATCAGTCTTTTTTTAATTCTAATGCAAAAATTTCACCTTTTCACAGAGATAACAAATATCATGTACTTTTCAATACTTCTAAAATATGGATTATTCGATGTCATACTTAATGAAAGCGCAAAAAATCTGAAGTTTAATGATATTATTCAACGTAACGTCAATAATACTGCATGTACAACCTTACATAAACGTCAGCGTGACAATAATATACTGTATTCATATTAATTATAAACTGACAAAGAAAGAAGAAGTACACAAGTTTATTTGTTTGTGCATTTATTATTGTTGTTTATAGCTTACATTGGCCGCATCCGTCAATTAAAATGTATTTATATGTATGCGAACGTAATGTTCAACGAATTTCCATAGAAAAAATTTTTTTGAAAACAAATACAAAAGGACAAATATTAAACGTGAAAAATCATACGTTTTATACAATACCATAATTAAAATATTACAAAAAAATTAAATAAATAAATGAATAAATCGACGCTAACGAATATCATTTATGGTAAAATGTGGGGGAGGGAGTTGTGCATTGTAAATAATTCAAAAATTTTTTATGTAATCAATTTACATTAATAAGATGTCACAACAAGATTAAAGTAGTTAACATAATAAAAGAAAATAAACAAATGAATAAATAACAATTTTACCAATGAATCTTCTCTGTAAAAAACTCATTAATTAATTGAATGTAGTAGGGTTTGAGTTCGTCCACGTTTGGTGGACAATCTATTTTTGAGTATAAATCGTATGGGTTAAATAATTTAACCCATTCCATCATCTCGTAGTCATATTCATTCATCAGGTGTCGATACGCATCATCCCTGTGTTGTGAGTAGAACGAATGGTACCTGATAATATAACTTGCTTGAGGGGGGAGATAATCCTTGACGACCTGGTACAAGTACTCATCATGTCCATACGACATTAAAACGTTGTCAAGCCCACAATTGGGAGAATATATACCATACAATGTGTTATACTTCTCATTGTGATAGTCCGGATTCTTTGAGAATAGATTCGAGAAAATGATTTTTGGTGAGAACGCACATCCGACAGGAAACGTATCACCGACCACATCCCATTGACCTTCTGCACCAAAGAAAAATAACAATTTTCCCAGGTCGTGAATTAACCCTAAATAACAAGTGAGAAATAATTAATTAATTTATTAATTCTTTGTTGGATAAAATGAAATAAGTATACTTACCGGTTAAAATCATCCATTTTGGATGATTATCCCGCCTCAAAGCTTCGGCGGTTTGCAGGCAATGCTCAATTTGAGATAATTCTGTATCGGGATCAGAATTATCCGTCAGACTATTCAACAATTCCAACCCCTCCCATATTCCGATGAAATTTGTACTCAACTTTCCATATTTCTTACGTTGAGCAATAACAAATTCCACAGTTTGTTTTTCATGTTGTTCCTGGTAAAAATTGATCACCCTTAAAGGTGTCTTTTCCGATGTATAATCTCTGAAATCATTAGGATCTTTATTATCAGTAATCTTTTCTGACGGGGGAGGAGGAGGGTAACGTCTAATTAATAAATTTTCAATATGTTCGCATATTTCAGAGAACTTTTTTGGAGAATTACGATTGTATCGTGTTAATAAATTTCTAAATGATATTTTTAGTAATAATAATAATGTTATTATTGCTGTTGTTATTATTGTTATTGTTATTGTCATCATTATGTTTTAGGTTTTTGAATGGAAATGAGAGAGGAAAAAAAAAGAAAAAAAAAAGAAAAAAAAAAACTTTTTGATCTGAATTTATAATGGATTTTTCATTATTTAAGATCCAATTAACTTTGTCTCCTGGATTTTTTTATTGTTATTATGTTCATTACAATTAATTATTACGGTAATTTGTTATTATTTACAAATTTATTTGTGGAATGATGCAAAGTTTATCTTGATTCTTATCATAATAATTTTTTTATCAATCTAAAAATAAAATGAATTTATGAATCATCCAATTAACTGAATGATTTGATATTTGTTAATGAGACATAAAAGTAAATATTTCCTTGTAATTGATAACACAACATAAATAAATTTGAATAATAAGATATTTTAACTATTATATAAAAAATCCATTAAACAAATAAATAATCGTGGGAAATTTGAACATTTGAAGTTTAAAATTTTGCCCAAAAATAGTTAAAAAAAAATGTTAAAGAATTGCCGAACCCAGAAACACTCGTAATAATAATGAAAATAAGATGACTTTTGTTAAATTATAATATAAAAATTTAAACCCATTAGATCTTGGCTAACTTTTTTTCATATAATTTAATAGTGATTTTGTACAAATAAATACACACAAAAAGCACTGTATAAAAAAATGTCAATTTTGTAGATCATTTTCTATTTTTTGATGTAACTCATTCTATTACAGCATTATTATCAAGATTGTTGGATTTTTAATCCATGTGTCTGATCCTTGGTTATACTAAATTCTCAAATAAAATATTAATAAATCAGCATTAAATACAGTTTATAGTATCAATATCAGAAAGAGAGAAGAGAAAAACATGAGATACTTGATAGCTACTTTCTCAAATCTAATGTTTCTGAAGGAATAAAAGTAACAAAGATCATATTTTGAAAAAAATTATCCACAGAAAACTGTCAGCTGAAAAAACTATCACCAATTAAATAAACTATTTATTACATTAATCAAGAAATTTCCCTAATTATGAAATTTGTGAGAAGTTCTAAAAACTTCAACATCACAAGGGATCTAATCTCAAATTATGTTTTTTTCATTGATTAGTGATAAACCGTAATTTTGGTTGAAACATCAAGTTTTTATAATGTATTATAAAATTCACCCAATAAATAATAAATACACAGTACATTATGTTTTGGAGTGTGTTCAGTGTGTAAAATTTTAATTGCACAACTAAATAAAAGAAAAAAATTGTGCTGGTAAAGTTTGATGTGCACTTATTAAGAATTTTTTGTTATTATAACAAAAAATTTCAAATTTATGAGATAATGAATGTCATCTCATTACTTTATTGATGATATGAACCATGTTCAATCCTGCAATAATACGAGTATATAAGCATTCAGTACTGTACTGTATGGTCTACAAAAATAGAAATTTTTTAAAAAGTCATATATACACCACCATACAGTACACAGCACCCACCAATCAAATGGACTCTGTAACATTTACCGTATTCTCTGGAATATAAGCACCACCATTTTGACACGTTTTGGTCAACAAAACTGTGGGTAGAGTTCCGAACGGGTCGGGTCATGAATTTGATTTGACCCGCGGCCACACGGGTTGACATGGGTCCAATATGCCGAATGACAAGACCCTTGTTTTATGCCGTATCATGTGTCGTATGCAATACAACCCTTGTCTTTTAATCTTTTTTTAAAAATATTGTTGTCATTATTCTTTTATTAATTAATTGTTGTCATTATTCTTTTATTAATTAATTATTGTCATTTTAACAAAATCATTAATATTTATAAATTAAAAAAAAAGGGGAATTGTTATCCGCACCCCCATTTTTGTTATTTGCACCCCTCCCGTGACTAAGACAAAGATGAACCAATAAAATCATCACATTTTAAAGCCATTCATTGGTCGCTTACTACACTTAGCCACGGGAGGGGTGCGAATAACAAAAATGGGAGGTGCGAATAACAATTCTCAAAAAAAATTATTATCATTTAATTTTAAAATATATCATCATTCACTCATTTAAGTATGAACAAATGGAAAAAAAAAAATAATGATTCTCGAAATAGGAAAATTGTCTCAATTGTGAATATTGAACCCAAATACAGAGATATTATTCAGCATTATGATAATAATGACAATTTTTTTTCTAAATATACACACACACATATTTTAAAAATGTTCATTTATTCATTTATTAAATTTATTCTAGTATTGGATCCAAGGATCAAGTTGAAATATTATTAGAGTCAAGAATGGGAGCAGGAATATACTGACATGGCCAAAAAAACACTAACTGATAAATACAATGAATTTTATTATAATGCTACTACTGCCACTGCCACTAATAATAATGAAAAATTTTTTTTTACATTTTCACTTGGTAACAATTATAATAATAAAAAAGAAGATGAATTAGAAGAGTATCTCCATTAAATCCTCAAACAGATCCACTACAATGGTGGAAGGTAATAAATTAATTAATATCTAATATATTTATTTTTCAACATTAATTATTATTTTCATTAAATGGGCATACTGCAACAAAACCAAACAAATTGAACATTGGCATTACAAAGGATTTCAGGGTTCAAAATCTAGTCATCACAAATGTAATGCAATTAACAATTTTATAATGCCCCATTTGTTATCTTAAGGCTACTCTTATATAAAAATAGTTAATATGAAACTCATTTACATCAGATCTACTATGGAGCCAAAGAATTATAGTACTATCAGAAGTATTTTGCAAAAGGAACAAGGTGAAAAAATTGCTCCTTATATCTTCAAAATAAATGACACTCACACACTTGAAGTTTATCTAAAAAAAGAAAGGATTACTTTATGAATTTATCAAGAAAAACCATAAGAATAAAAGAACTCTATCACAAACCATGAAGAATTTAGAAAGTGAAAATTAGAAGGAAATAGCTTACTGCCCAACTCAACATAGGTGAGCATGTATTTGTTATCTTTTAAAAAAAATTGATTTTGTTCTTAGAAATTGGATATTCACACTATTTGATTTTATTTAAACACTTATATATCATAAACCTTTATTTTTCTTGGACACATGTGAAATGAATGAGTAGTACTTCTGTGCACATTTTGTTCACACTACTAAAATTTAAACAAAAAGCTCAGATGAAATAACTTGTTAGTAAAGAAAAAATTGCACTCTCAACATTTTCATAATATTAGAAAAATTACAAAATTACAAAAATAGTGAATTGTTTTTGTTTTTCAGATTTTTTTTTATGTCAAAAAAAAAAATCTTTTGGTTATCAAATTAGAATGTTTGTATTGTGAGCATGCAATCCGAGTTTCCTATTTAATAGGTGGTTTATAGCTCAACACACAGCCTCCTCTCTGACTTACGGTTGATTCTATTGTTTGACACACAGCCTACTCACTGACTTACAGTCAAAGGTTAATAATAAAAATATGACTTTTATCCTCTTGGATAAAAGGGTCCCTAGGTTCTATAGATATAATTATATCCCAAAGGCGTCCCCTTGAGATGTGTCTTAATAGTTAAAATGTTGGTTACTTGCTATGGATAGCAAAGGTTCTCCTTTGTGGTTTATTAATTAACTGGAGGTTATTATTTTTAGGGTAAAATATGTTATGTATTTTATTAGCAATAATTATTACAATGTGTTAGGAAATATTAATTATTAGATCAATAATTAAAAGATTGTTATGAACATGATGATTCTGACTTGGTCTAAAACCAAGTCTTTTTATACCTCTTGGGGTATTACAAATAACATGACTTTTACTCTATTTGGTCCAATAAACTATGCTTATTAATGTAAAATAAATATTTGGGTCAACTGAGCATTACAAATAATTTAAAGTAAATATTTACATCAGCTGAATAAGTTCTTGAAATATAAATATAGAAATATGAATATGAATAATTGTATGTGTGATACTGTGCAATATATGGCGCAGTAGTTTCACAAAATATAATATTAAAAATAAAAATAGAAATGATGTCATTATCACGTGACTTCTACAGAAATTTGGTTTGGTTGGATCGGCAACGTGGTACCTCTATGTCGATCCTTATTTTACTATCTCATAGTATCCATAATATTTTTTTTTTTGATACAATTTGTAGAATTATAAAAATTATAAAATATCAATTGATATAGCTACTTTTACAACAATATATCTACTTGTTCATTCAATAAAATTCCTGTTGAGATTAAAAGTCTCTTCACATAAGCCATATTATATTCCTTTGCAGGATGTGATGTTATATCAATTTGTTCCAATAATGGCATGTGAGATTTTTGTAAACTTTG
>CAJVPN010000448.1:0-27879 GCA_910592215.1 Entrophospora candida
TAATGAATTGTACAACTGTAAATCGTTACTTTTTTACTCATTATTAATAATATAGGTCACACGACCATTAATATTAAAGAAATCCGTTATTATCAAGAAGAATTTTATTATCATTAAACCATTCTTAGACCTCGACTCATTAGTATTCATTAAATGGAGGCACACTAATTGCGATTCACTGTGTAATATAAATTTAATATTAATATGACGTTAAAAATTTTTTAGGAATCCGGTTTGATTCGAATCAATTCGAATTGACTACAGAACGAATCGAATCGAATTGACTACAGAACGAATCAAATCGAATTGAATCACTCTCAAATTCGATTCAATTCGATTCATTCGGAGCCTTAGTAATCATGTTATGGTAATGACTAACTTGATTCCCCACATAATGTAATATTTGTTTTGATGATAAATGGCTAAATAAAAATTTTCTTTCCTCGCACTGGCTTGTAAACAAATTTCCTTTTAATTGCAAAAATACAATACTAGATAAATAACTAATTATATCTATATTTGTAATAAGCTGTTTTATATAAGAATGAAAGCTACCAGATGAATTTGAGGAAAAAATCCCAGAATCTTACCAAATAAATTTTGAATCTATCAATGCATATGAAATTATTTTTTTGTGCAGGATGTATTGGAGATATATTTGCTGTGTAAATATGCAGAATAATTTTGTAGTTAATTAATATATATTTAAAAAATTTTAAAAGCAATAAATAAAATATCAACTTACTATTATTTGGTAAAAGTGAATTTATCTGCTGAAATTTTTGACAAATTCCCCAGTGTTGAAGACTTGATTTGGTTGATTGTATGTATCTGAATTATTTGTTAAATATGAAACATGATGGCTAGTGATTGATTAATAAGAATATTTGATAAATCCAATCTATTTGAGATGTTTTGATGTCTACTATAAAGGATATTTTGAAATATAAATCTGATGGAGTGCTCTGGTTGTGTAGTGAAGCACATAAATTGTCATAATCTAAGGTAGAAAATTTTAAATTTACAATTGATTTATTATTTAAATTATTCAATAAATTAACTTGTAGACTCAGATTTAAATCTTCATCATTATTATCTCTAATATTTAAAAACTTCCCATTAATTGGGCAACTTCAACCATAATTTCTTCTTCCCTTTGGAAAGATTTAAGGATACTGGCTGCAACTTTTGATGATGGTTGCTACCATCTTTGTATCATATAAAAATGATTGCAATCACTGGTTGCAACCGCCTTTACAACCATTTTGTCTCCTTTTTTGGATTGCAGCATGGAATACTAGAAAGATTCTTCTTAATATATTGCATTCTGAACAAAAAAAAATGGTTATTAAATAATTAAAGTAATAAATGCTAACATGAAGTAATCTATTTTTTGCAATTCCTTACAAAAATGATGAATGTTTCTAGTATGATCAGTGTCAAGATATGTTGTGCAGGAAATACTTCAAACACAAAAATCAATACTATCATTTATCCAATTTGCTCTACTTTTTAATTCATCTAACAATTTCCTTCTTTCTATTTCATTCAATTTATTCTAATTTTTTTGGGAAATAATTCTTTTGTAACATCTTCAACTGGTGGTGCACCTCCATATGATGTTATTCCTGCTACATGTCTAAAATAAATTTTTGTTCTTTCATTGTTTAAACCATGACATAATTTTCTTCTGACATTAGAGGTTTTTTTGTCAAAAAAATTAGTTACTTGTGTTGCATTAATTCTAAGTTTGCAAGCGCTAGATTTTGAAATGTCTTTCCAAAAAGTCTGGATCAAATTACCACATTTACAACCTCTCTAACAGATGGATGTCAAAGAAGCTTTTCTTTTGAATTTTTTTGTCATAATTCATAATTTCCAATACAAAATGTGGTACAAACAATATGATCAACAACTAATTTTACCCCATTTATATCATCCCAGTTATAAATTGTAAATGTTCAAAAAAATACCCTGAAATTTCACACCATACCCGTTTTTACATACCAGCAAAAAAAAATGCCAATTTATACCCACTTTTGTTAATACCAGTTTAATTACAATTGTCCGGATGAGTCAGGTCGGGCAAATCTAATTTACGACCCAATTCGAAAAACAGAAAACTTGACTTCACCAACTTGTGAGTATAATGGCTTTAATATTAATATTTTTTTTCCACATTAGTGGTCCCGACAAACCAAGGCCATCTATCAAAAATTTTGTTATCAGCAGTTCTAACAATTCTAATTTTATTTTTGATGAACGGCACAGTTGACCACAAGTACTTTTTCCTAATATAATGTACGAGAATGCATTTCAATCACTTGAATAAAATAAAAAATGGGATATTCGCAAATGCAAGGTCGTTGTTTTTTAAAAAAATTCAACACAAAAAAAAAATTGCTCGCTACAATTTTGATTTTATCCTTCTCAAAAATTTGGTTTAGAAAAGTTCGTTGACAAGCCTTTTTGCAATTTGCAGTCAGCAAATTCCAATTTACAATCAGCAGGCATATTGCAGATTGCAAATTACATTTTTATAAAAACGGGTTGTAAAAATAGAAGGTTAACGAGTTTGAATAATTCACATAAATCATACAAAATAAGCAAGATTTCTAATAATTGTCAAAATTTTCCAGATATTTATATCGGGCAAAAAGCGTTCTATTATTAATAATTGTTAATAAATAAATATGTTTATTTACTTAGCATTTGGAATAGGTGTACTTGAATTTGTAAAATCTTTAATATGATTTTTGACACTGTTGTAAACCTCTTTAGCACTCGTACTCTTACCATAAGCATCAACAAATTCACCATTAGGATTCATCAAATAAAAAAATATCGAATGATCAACTAGGTATTGTTCACCTTCTTTAACATTTGGCGGTTTACTAAAGTAGACTCGATATGCTTTTGCCACCTTGGATATATTCTCAAATGATCCTGTTAAGCCTACCATGTCTTTATGAAAATCTATTATTTGAAATAAATTAGTGAGATTGGTTTGATTGATTGATTGATTGATTAACTGATTGTTCAACTAGTTAACTAGTTGATTAATTAACATTGACCGATTGATTTTACCTTTAAGGTATTCCCGAACAACTTCAACTGTATCACGATGTGGATCACATGATATGAAAATAGGTGTTATGTCATTCCCTTTTAATTCTGGATCATTCCCTATACAAAAAAAAAAGGAGCCAGTTATTAATTCAACACAATTCACAAACCCAAAGACCTTTGTTCAGTTTTAAAAAACTTACTAATGGCATCAGTAACTTCAGTCATTTTATCTAACTCTTCAGGACAAACGTCAGGACAATGAGTGAAACCAAAATAAACCAAAATATATTTTCCCAGAAAATCTTTATCAGTAACAACTTTTCCATCTTGATTTAATAATTCAAATGGTCCACCTATTTTAGGACTACCAATGTTTCTATTTTCTTTTGCTTCATTCTCTGATTTGTTTTGAAAAAATTGACTGATTAAAAAAAAAAAAGAAAACAATAATAATAATTGTTATTATTACTTTTATGATGATATTTACTTTTTTGTACCATTTTTTCTTTCTCGGATTTGAAATAAAAAAATAAACCAATTCCAGTCGCAATGAATACTGCAAAACTTTGCCACGTGAATTGCTATTAAATAAATATGCATATGAGTGTATATAAGTAAATAATATATTGTATTTGTAAAGTTGAAAGCTTACCCTGGAAATATTACGCTTATCAAAAGATGATTTATTTGTAGCAGAAGAATAAGATCTTGTAATAAGCTTTAGTGATGGTGGATAAATTATATTCTGATTTATATCATTATGATATATAAATAAATATATGAGTAAGATATATTACCAGAGATAATAAAGAATAAAGAGTATATGGGAAGAGAAGAAAAGAGAAAATACATACTCCACCATTAATTGAATTAATAATAATATTAGGTTTTTTATTAGATGTTCTTCCATTACTGATAATACTGTTATTACTACGATTTGATATTGTTCTTAATAGTGATATTTTATTAATTTTAAGTAATGGAATTACACAAAATCTTTCTAATAATTATTAATTATATACAATTTAGTAAATAAATAATACTAAATTAAAAAAAATAAATAAAACTAATTGGACTTTTGACAATACCTAACTCTTTTCTTATTCGCATTATATATATTCTTTTTTTAATAAAAAAAATATTGGTAGATCAATCAACTTCGGACTGATTTACGGAAATTAATATTATTGTTATTATTAATATTAATTTTTTACGGGGTAATAAACATCCAAAGATCCTCTTTTCCAACTTTTATTATAAAAAATTATTTATTGATTTATCAATCAAAATAATAAAAATGTCACCAAAGAAAAATGATCCAAAACAAAAAGGTCTAATTACTTATTGGTCCGCAAAAAAAAATGAAGACAACAGCACTCGACCAAAAAAGAAATCAAGACATAATAATGCTACCACAACTAATGACACCACTGTTACTACTGATAACAATAATAATGATAAAGAGAAGCCAAAACAACAAGAAGAACGTGTAACTTTAAGAAAAAGCAATAATGATCCTAAAAATGTTATTAATAATAGTTATATTAAGTACAATAATAGCGATAATAATAATGATAAATTTTTTGAATCAGAATTAGGTCAAGATGAAGAATTATTATCGTCGTCATATCAAGAAATTGATAATAATATTGCTGCAAAAGTTGATGTTGCTACTACTAGCTCTTCTATTGCTAGATCATCATCATCTTATTCTGTTGGACCAAAATTAGGTGAGTTGAGAAATACTATTGACTAATAATGCTAATAGGATTAATAATTAATATTATTATTTATCATTATGTGAAAGTTCTTCATTATGACAATCTTAGCGAAGAAAATAAGTTCCTTATCGCATTCGATCTGAATTACAAATTTGGACCTTGTGTTGGAATTACAAGGTTACAAAGATGGGATAGAGCAAACAAACATGGACTGCAACCACCAGCCCAAGTTAAGGAATTATTATCAGGAACCCGCGCCCCTAATCTTAATGAATGTGTGTTCCATGGAAGAATTTAGAAATTGGGCATTAGGTTAATTAGGAATTCAATTTGAGAGAAATTTAAGAATAAACATTATTTATTATGAAAAATAAATATATTAATGAAGTTACGGTTAGTAGTAGCAGAAATAGGGGTAATAAATTTTTTTTAGATGGCATTTATTTCTAGATTTTTTTTCTCCGTCTTATAGCTCGTTATTAAATATTTAATTTCAACTTTTGTTTTCGATCCATATTAATGAAAATAAAGTTGTAATCTGAATTTTCCTTCTCGCAAAAAAAAAATTTTTTTCAACTAATAATGTGTGCGCACATTGATTTATGCCTGCCTTGAAAAATTATAATAACTTCGTCAAGAGAAATGATGTTACGTTTTACCGAATGTGAAATTGATATTCAATCCAAATAATTACCTGTCCTAATCAGTTCAACTTTCTCCTCCTTCATGACAATCACCATATCGATTTTCTCTGTATCAATCTCCCCTTCTATACGATTTATTTCTATAATGGACACTGTATAAATCCAGGATTACTCGCATAGTAACTTGTTATATGAAATTAGAACATTATAATGATATTTAATAACTGTGGTCTTGTGATTTTTTGCCCATATGATGTACTGTATAACCAAACTCTCGAGGAACGGATTTGAAAAAGACTCCTTTAAAATTATGAATAACGTTGTATATGGTAAGACAATGGAAAATGTATGAAATTATATTGATACGACTAAAAGATAACTGGTACTCAGAACGTGCCGTAATAAAGAATTCAGCCAAACCACACTGTAAGTATTTAATGATAACTTGTTTGGTGTGTATCTTGGAAAAGAAGAAGCTTTACTTAACAAAACCAATTTATGTGGGATCAGCTGGATTAGATTTAAGTAAACTTTGGTTGTACAGTCAAATACTTATCAAAATTCGGCTTATGGTGATTTTACAATTATAATTAATTATGTTTTTTGGTTAACCACTTTTACATCGTTATAAAGCGAAAATCGGTTTATAGTGATTCGGCTTATGAGGTTTGACTGTACCAATATTAATCGCCGTTAGTTCTTGATTCTGCTGATGTTGAAAAGAAATTAGCGGTATTTTTTCTCAGAATGCAATGCATCAACTACTATTTCCACACCATCCATTAAAAAATGATATGAAGCAACAATGGCATCATCAGTGAAAAACTACAAAGCTGAGCATGACGTGATTCTTGTCTCGTTCACAAACCGACGCTGTTCAGGATCGCTCAATATTGAACAAATACCTCAACTGCTTCTCATTTATCCGGAAAATATCAACGTTTTCTCATCGTGTGGTTTAATGTGAAAACGATGGGTGATAAATACATTTTTTTCATTCGTATTGCTTTGAAGGACAGGAAGGAAAACGAGAATCAAATTAGTTTTTCATATTGTGATTGTGTCAAATGCTAAAATAAAAAATGAGTTTGGCATGTTTCGTGTTGACATTATGAATTTTTGGGCAAGAATCTTTATTAATTTTTTTTCGTTGATTATGATAAACTAAAAAAGCAAATGTAATAGAATGAATGGAGTAGATCATGTTTAAAGGAGGAACATCCCAAGCCCTGACCCATAAAATGAGAGTCCCGTCTTACTATTTCATACTATTTATCCATGCGCCAATTTGATCTACTGTATTGCTCCTACAATCACCATCTCTATTATAAAAGCTTTTTTCACCGTTCCCTACCTAATATTCCCTCCAAAGTTCACGAATACGCATTGCTACAGAATAGCACATCTCATCAAAAGTATAGTTTCTTTTGGTCCTAATCCTATCGAAGATTTGTTTAAAGCGAATTCGGATGGTTAAAGTGGTGTCTGTAAATGATAATCGGGCTGAGCCTGTAATCAAAAAAATCAAGTCGGTCAAATTTATATCTTGGGTTACAACCCCACCACTAATTATAATCAATGAATGACTTTGGCTTTATTATCTCGCCAGAAGAACCGGAGGAAGAAGAGGATTCGGATTGATTCGCTTCACTTGGTCAATCAGATTCAATTCTTTGGATAATTGCAGAACGTTGATCAATTTCATTTTGGATTGTTAATTGATTTCAAATTCGGTGGCGATTCTACCAAAATTATTGTGATAGCGTCCAAGAACTTGTTCGATTTCATCAAGTCTTGTGTTAAAAGTATTAAGATCCTCTAAATCTCTGCAGTAAAGTTCAAAACCAATAATTTTTTAAAATTATCTCGAGAATAGATTGTAAAGCTGTCAAATATTGTCTTAATAAGCATCTGGTATTTCCATATTATACCGACTACGTTTTAGAAATAATAATGATTATTAATTTCTTTTTTATTATTTCAGGCGTGAACATATCTTCTTCAATGTCTTTTTTGATAGCTTTCAAAAGAAAGAGGTATGGGAAAGCCACAAAATAAATACTTAAAGTACTCAATGTTAACAAACAGGATGATTTATGATGTTTGGACAAATTTTTTTAAAAATTTTCATAAAACTCAAAAAAAAAAAAAGAAAAATTAATTTAATTTACATTAAAATTTACAAATAAAAAAAATAAAGAATTGAATCTATTTTAAATTTATATATATATATATATATATATAATTAAATAGAGAACCGAAAGTTTAGCTGTTAATCAAAGAAATATTTACTTTCTTTCACTTTAATAACATCGAAATTTCCTTTTTCAGGTAAGGATGGAAATGCTATATCAAACCATTTATAAACATATTTTGATTTTGGTTTTTTGTCATTTATAATCTCTGATGTTTCTTCACTTTCCAAATGCTTTGATGGATCGTCAATATCGTTTTCCAAGTCATAAGATATTTCTGCAAATGCATCCTTAATATTTTCTGATGATAATTCAGCCAATTCTTTATTGTCAAATTCTTTGAGAAGTCCGGTAGGTTCTCCGAATTGAAAATTATCAGTAATGTCCAAGATATCTTCTAAATTTAAAATAGTTTCGTATCCATCATCAGCTGGTGAAGGGATTTCTCCTACTTTTTTACGAAGTAGTTCATAATATTTATCTGTAGGCAATTTAACAGGCACCTTATAGCCTTTATATCTTTCCATAAATTCTTTGCGAAGGTTTTCCATAATAGGTTGTTCGTGAAGCTTGATAAATTGATCACGAATTATTAAATTCATCCTTTCGACATCACAAGCATGAGTCCAATAACTGTCATGTACTGATGCAAATGTCAGTTGTTGTTCTTTACATTCTAACGATGTCATTAACATATGTGTTGCATCAAGTGAATGGATGAAATTTGGTGGAAATGCTGCACGTTGTTTAAGACTGTTTACTGGACTAGCAACATCAGGATCTTCAATACTAATATTTTGAAGATTTGTTTTAATTGTTTTACTTCCTAATTTTCTATATGGTTGTACAATGGGCAAATCTAATGGTGTAGTCCATACAACTGCTGTCATTTGATCTTTTCCAGGCTTACTGGGCGATAATTTGACAATACTTCCCTTTGGTTTATCATTATCATTATTATTATTATCACTGCTACTAATATAGCCATCATAATCGTCATCATCAACAACATCATTGTTATTATTATAATCATCAACTTTTATTTTTGATCTGTGATCTTCCTTTATCTCTTGTTTGGTTTCTTCATCTGTATTTAACACCACATTTGGTGGAACACTTTTAGATATTCTTTTGGCACTTTCATTCAGCCAATTTTGAATTAATCTAGCTTTATGAAACATTTCTCCTAAACAACTAAATACGTGATGAGTGACATACTTTGATAATTCACGTATTTCTGTGGTAGGAAGTCGGGAAAGTTCTTTGATTTCTTTGAGCTGATTTTCTATTTGTAATCGAGCTCCAACAAACGTCACACCGTAAACACTTGTCATTACAGTTTGTTTCACAACTTTACGTGTTATCTTGCCATCTAAAATTGTGGCATTTTTGTTACCATTTTCTATATCTTTCTTTATCAACTTTTGAACCTTTTCTGCAATTCCTGTGTAAATATCACATGGTTTATCAGACGGATCCAAGTTTACTTGTTTAGCACCTTCTAAATCACCACCCAAAGCCGCATAATGTTGTAATCCATTACATGTCCCATCCTGATGAATGGGAATTCTTGAAACATAAGTTTCTGGATCTTTAGCTCGAAGTGCATTCGTTAATTCCATACATGCTGATAGACACTGCCAAGGATCTTCTGTTGTTTGCCACCAACATTTCCCCGTAAGGGGTTTGTCTGCTGAATCCATTATGAGTTCTAGTTTATCTTCCGTGAATTTTAATCGTTCATCAAATGAAGCTTTATCGTGTCCAGCTAAATTGGCTATCTGAATCTTTAACCATTTAAGACCAGATTTACCTATCGGTTTAGCTTCATCAAATAGCAATAAACCACGACATAAATCATCACCCAGATGATTTAAATGTGTTGGTATTGGATATGCACGACCTCGAAAATCTAAGCTATGTGGAAAATACATTGGCCTATCCAAAAACTATAAAATAAATAAATAGTTAAATAAATGAATGAATAAATAAATATGCACACTGCGTTAATTTAGATTATATCTTTTTAATAAGATCAAATCAAATAAAATTAATAAATAACTTACTGCAGTGGCAATATCAATTTTATAATTGGTGGCACATCGTTTAGAGTGATTGTTACGAATCTTGTTTTGGATTTCTTCACATTCACGATACCATTTTTTTCTTGTGGCTATATTTATAAGAAAATCTTCTGGCTTTTCTGGAGTTGTTAAATCTAAATTGGACGGAGGAATATCAGCAATAGCTTTTCCACTATTCCAAACTTCTAAAACTACTTCATATACTTTTTTATTAATAGCCCATTTGGTTGAACCAAGTACATCTAATCCTGCAAATACACGACCAAGATAATCTTCATCTGAAGCCTTTTTTAAATAGGCTAATTGTTCTGGACATTCTTTAATTCGCATTGCAATAGCTAAAGTTTTACAATTAAAAAAAAATAGAGAGCGTGAAAAGAAATCCGAAAACTTATTATTAAATAACCAACATATACATATATAGTTTACAAAGATAATTGAATAATTAATTGTAATTCTATTCTTACTTGGTGACATTAAATAACCGCCACTATTATAATTTAACCATGGCATAGGATGAACCAGCATAGGTAACAAACGAGGCGTTAAAGTTTCAACTACAGAATTAGATGATAGGAATTTTACAAGTTGAGGGTTGTATTGAATTATTCCAATTATTTTTCCTTTTTGCATTTCATATGTATGGTAAAAAGCGGGTACTTCTTGAACTCTGTTGGTAAAAAAAATAAATTAATATGGTAATATAATGTAGAGTAATGTAATGAATGTAATAATAGTTCTTTATATATACAGTTTAACATCAGGTGCAAAGACTTTTAATTTTGCACAATCTAGTAACATTGATGCCAGAAGTGAGCCGATCTACAAAGATACCAAATTTTATTAAACAACTTTTATTTTTGTTTATTAATATGTATATATATATATATATATATTTTAAAAACTAAATAATCTCACCTTTGCTTTAACAGGTGTCGGCCATTCAGGTTGCCACTCAGAATTAGAATTTTCTCTTTCAATTTTCGCCGTAACTTTACGAACTGCCATATTAAACAGTTTTCCAGATGAATAAAGTTCATGAACGTTCAATTTTTTTTGAATCTATGGATTTTGAATAGAATTATTAAATGAGTGGATGGATGGATGATGGATGGATGGATGGATGGATGGACGGACGGACGGATGAATGATGAGTAGAATTTATGAAAATACCATCATTCTATTTTTCCTCTTTTTCATTTGTTCAGCATTATATTCATTTTCGATTGATTTACCAATTGATATTATCAGGCGAGTAGTTTTCATTCCTTGAATAACACCGCCAGTACTTTGATTACGTACAAATTCTAAAATCGTTATTGCTGAAAGTTTATCAGCACTTAATAATTGAAGAAACGGACCGTAGAGTTTGCGATCAACATCTTAAAATAGGGAAAGGTTTTTTTAATTAGACTTGATAAGTTTGTGCTTTAGTGTGCGTGCGCGCGTGCAGAATCTTATTTACCTTTAGCTAAAATCTTTGGATTTTTACATCTTTTTATTTCTTCATTAATTAATGGTTCCAATTTTTCATGCCACTCCCACATAACTTTTTTCAGTGGACTGTTTCTTTTTAATAGTAATTTATCGTCGTGTTTAAGAAGTGCATCTGTGTCGTGTTTCCAACGTTCAATAGCAGCTTGAATTGCGTTTTCTTCCAATTTCATTTGCTGTTCATATAAATTTAAATTATCATGTTGAAGTGCGGAAAGAGTATTTCTTAATAGTTCTACACCAATTGGCTGGAATAATTATGCGAATAATTAATATATATATATATATATATAAGAAATTGACAATAAAATTGCACTATTGTTAATCAAAAACACTATACTTACAGGATCTGATTTTGTTGATTTTACCACATCATCTTCAATTTTTTGAGGAATTTCTTGTTTATCAATCGCGTCCTCGACCTTTTCAATGAGTACCTTTGATTCACTGATTCTATCTTGATCTGATTTTAATAACTAAAATAAAAATTTTATGAAAATTTATTTTAATATAAAATAATATAGTGTTAAAAATATTTTAAATCACATATATATATATTATAGTGACCTGCAAAACTTTGATGATATCTTTTTCAGACAATAATTGAGCATTCATTAATTGCTCAAAAGTGTGACCATTCTGTTCCATTTCATCAATTAAAACTTTGAGCATTGTGAAACTAACAAAATCCAAATCCAACCTTTTAAATTTATTGAGATCAAAAGTAAGTAAATAATAATAGTAATGATGGAGATGGTGATGATAATAATGATGATGATGACAATGATGATGATAGTAATATAATTACTTTAAGTAACCTTTAACTAATATAGCAAAAGTTTTTAAATCTGGTTTTACATCGTAACGTTCCAATCGATCAAACCATATTAAAGCTTGATTTAATCTTGGAGTAGGAGTTGATTCTATGAATTCTTCGATAAATGTATTATGAACACTTATGTCCAGGTAATGCTTCATTTCCCTTGGTCCAGAATTGTGTAGTATATTTAGTATTCTTTCTGCTCGCTCTATATCACCAGTCTTTAAACATGCATATAGAAGAGAAAGATTTTCGGAAAAGGCGCTTGGTAAAAGTTTTCCAGGTTCATTTTGAACAAAGGAAGGTGGATCAAGAACGATTGTATTTTTGAATTCATGAACGTTATTATTTAACGGTGAGGTTATCGATGATGAATTTCTTATAAAATTTGATACTTTGAAGGAATATCTTTTCTTTGCATATTGATTGAAAAGAATTCGAAAACATCTATGAGAGTTGTTAATAATCATTTGTTGGAAAAATTTTTAAAATCAGTGTTAATTGATGATCCAGCAAAAAACGATCTACAATCATAAATGAAAAAATTTTAACCAAAATAGTAATAGCTGATATGCACATAATTTATGTGAAAAAAAAAAAAGGATTTCAATATACGATTATTGATTAAAGGTGATTTGTGTTTGCGTTCTTTTCATGCATCACTTTAACAATTCTAAAATATTTAAATATAAAATATAAAATTTCGTCATGATTTCGCGGATTTAGGATAAAAATTTCAAGACCCAATCTGTCAATTACTATTACTATTATTATATTTATTTTATCTGGATTTGACGGATTTTCATATTAATGATAATAATAATATGTACTTGATCTATCAGGTATTTTTTAAATCCACTAAATCAAGATCTGCTAAAAAACTGGTTGCAACCATCATAAAAAGTTGTAGCCGGGATTCTTAGTAAATGGTATGAAAAAGAGGAGAGAAGAAAGCAGCAGATGAATCGGTCTAAAATAATGGTGATAGTGTTGATAAAATCATAATTAATAATAATAATAAAGTTATTAAGAAATGTAGAGGCAGTGACTAATATTATTACTCCTACGACTAGTAATGCTACTTGCTTCTAAATCCACATCCACATCTTCAACGTCAACTTTAGCATCATATAAGAACGGAAAAACTTGAAAAGTGATAGTAGAGGTAGAGGAATAATGATTGATAAAACTACTAACGCTAATAACACAATCATAACATTAATTTTAAAGCTATAATTATCACCATCTTCAGAATTAGTAGGATTTTATTATAAGTAAAATTGGTCAAATACACAATTGTTACAATTTGTTTACTTGTTTTATGAAACAAAATTAGGCAAAGTGAACATAACGTCACCTAATGATTCTCAATTATAGTAGTAACAGTAGTAATATCAGTGGCTTTATAATATCTCTACGTTCGATAAATTAATTAGAGTACAAAATATAGATTAGAATGTTAGTAAATACTTGTATGCTTTTCAAATTCTTTCTTTTTTGCTAAAGTATAAGAAGAATTAATGAAATAGAATTGAATGAAAATTTGAGACTGTAACATCTGCTAATCCCTCACGGCAAACAACAAGTTGACATCAGATGCGTCGAACGAAAAGCAGGGAAGAGTTTGTGGTAAACTTTGTACCTTGATGTTCAACGTAACTCTTTTGTCTGATGATTTAATGTTAAAACTTATTATCGTCATCACCCTCGCCATTGACTATTTAGACCTATAAATTATTTTTTAAAGCATAAATATTATATATAAATGTCGTAGTAGCATCTACTCTAGCATTGGTTCACTGTGTTTTTTTCGAATTCTTGAATTAACTCCATTTTTTCGAATTACTTTGTGGTATATTAAATAGAATCCGAGTTTTCTATTGATGTCCTGCAATTACTTATTGGTAACTGCTACGAAATGGTTTGTTATTTTAATAAATTACATGCAATGAAAATAGCAAATTTCCAAGTTACTTCACTCTTTACTAAATTACTTTGACAGTTATAAATTTCATATTATATACGAATTTATTTAAAACAGATTTTTTGTATATATTTCATTGGTTCTGTGAATTTGTTGTGAATTACTATTATTACTAAATATTAATACTATTAAATTCATTCATAGCAAATTTAAAAGGATCTATAATAAGCAAATAGACAATTGTTATATTATTATTGTAAAACAAATGTCTTTACTGGTGAACTATCGTTAATTACCAGGAGTAGGAAAAACTACTACTTTCGTCCAAACTTTAAAAATTGCTACTGGACGACCTTTGGAGTTAGTTCCTTGCGTTGGACTGGCTAATCCTCAGAACAAACCTAGTTTGGTAGTATGAACAATCATGAAAAATGGCTTTAAAAATCCGATAATTTTGCTGAATGAATTTAGAAAAAGGTAAAGAATGAAAAGTCCAAGGAACATATAAAGGTTGACCTTGGGATGAGTCAATTAATAAGACAATTATTATTAATATATTTATTTTAGAAAAGTTACAACATCACCAAGCTCACAAATAGCAAGTTTTTAAACTAGAAAAGGATAAAGATTCATAAAATTTTATAATTTGTTCTAAATTTCCTTTTCCACAAGAAAGGTTTAATCGACCCCAAAACTTATCAGCTATGATATGATGAAAATTCAAGGTGAAAATACCTTGAAATTACATATTGGGATTTTTCTGAAAGACCTATTGAAGCCTCGATTATGTCACGGAATTCTACCAGGATCCTGGATAGAAGTGAGAAGGTTAGCTCTATTCTATTGAATTTGAATGACAGCCAAGCTCAATATCTTAGATTTAATGTCTTTTGCAAATAGTTTTTCCTTATAAGAAGTGTATTTTCCCCTTTCAAAATTGGTGGTATCTTAAAGTTTAATATGTAATGCATGGGACAAACATAAGAAAATCTCATTCAAGCTTCAATGTTAATATGCCAAAACTATTAATACTAATAATAATAACGTAAGCAAAATACATTCATCTGGAAAACAGTTACATATATTCTACATAAATTGTAGGGGCAAAGCACATAATTCACATGCAAATTGCATATATTTTTTTTGTATAGAATATGCTGTCATATGTTGAGCTGATATTAATTTTAATT
The DNA here is from genome assembly GCA_910592215.1 of Entrophospora candida. Classification (NCBI taxonomy): domain Eukaryota; kingdom Fungi; phylum Glomeromycota; class Glomeromycetes; order Entrophosporales; family Entrophosporaceae; genus Entrophospora; species Entrophospora candida. Next base: position 15,142 of record CAJVPN010000448.1, read on the forward strand.
TTAATAAGAGACATCAGAACTTAAACCCAAATGATAAAAGTACAACATGGAATTATTATTATTATTATTACATTGCAATTAATTTATTTGCTTAATCGTAATAAATTTATAGAAAATTTTGTGACGCAAAAATAATAATAATATTATTATTATATTATTATCTTCAGATATCATCGGATTCGAGTGACGGATACAAGCTCTAGTCTCATGAATATTTAGTTTTGAGGCAGTCAAACAATCATTTGAAGAGGCAAGATATGCTAAAAGAAGATTTCATACATTCATAGACTCATCCATTGGTTTAAAAAGACTTGCCAAGATTTTTCGGTAACCGCGAATATTGTTTTGCCTTTATTGCAATAAAATAATCGGCATGCCCCAAGTCAATTAATTACCAGTCAAAAGTAATGGCGTTGATGGAATAGGATATAGTTCAAATACAAGTTCTGTATGGTAAAAGGCTGCAAACCTTATAACAATGATCGACGTGGTTACTCGAGAAGTTAAAGAGTATCAATATTTAGATCATTTATGACACAAATATACGGAGACTATATTCCATGGACTATTTGAGCATTTATGACACAAATATATGGAGATTATATTCCATGGACTATTTGAGCATTTATGACACAAATATATGGAGATTATATTCCATGGAGTATTTGAGCATTATATAATTATAAAAAAATCCTATCATTCCCGATATCGACACCATTCCTAACGGATATTAAGCATCAAGATACCTTTATAATAATTTAAAGATATTACTTCTCCAAACCAACATATAATGTTAATAAATGATATTTTTATTCAGTAATTAAAATTTACAATGAATCAATTCCTTATTTTATTGGTTCAATAATTATTACTAAAAGAAAAAAAGAGAAATTTGGAATTAATTAGGATTTTGGTTAACTGGATTTTTATTTAATTGCTTCTCTGCTTGCCGAACTTGTGCCGATTTCTGCTTGATTTGTTAATTTCCAACTCTTTTGTGTTTTCTTGATATTTTCGCGGAGGAATTTTTTCTTTTTGTTCTTGATTTCCTGTAATACTTGGATTTTTCTTTCCGACTTCTTGATTATTATTTCTTGGACATAAATTCAATAAATACTTATTGCTTTTTTTGTATTGCTTGTTTTCTGTGTTTAAACAGTCTATTTTTTGTCCTTGTCTTATGTTTGGGCATGTTGTTTCTCTTTTTTCTCTTTTTTCTTTGTTTCTCGCAAGTCATTAAGAACTTTGCCCTTAACTTGGATTGATTCGTAATTTAATTCCTTTAATGATTGAATTAGTTTCCAAACTTATTATTTTTCGTTTTCTCATCATTCTGGGTAAAATCTCGAGAATTTTCTCTTTCATTTCTCTTTTCTTCTACTTTGCTCTTATCTAAACTAATTCAGCAATTTGGGCCTCTAGCTTTTTTTTTTCTTTCAATTTCATCCAGTTTATTCTCTGTATCAAATAATTCCCTAGATAAACAATCCTATGTGCTTTTTGAGGATTTTTCCATTCCTCCTAATTCAATAGTTTTCCAAACTTCCTCTAAATATTCGATCTGATTTTACTTTTACAGAATAATTTTGTCTCCTTCATTATAAAACTTTTCACATAAATATTTCCAACATTGGCTAAATCCTTTTATTTTCAAGCATGTCATTTTTCTCTTGGGTAGTTAACATGATATGTATAATATTTTACATACATTATATATAAACGTAATCAGCATGTCCAAGGATCTAATGCAAAACTTCAGTCAGTAATTTAAAAGATGAAGATTATGAAAAGATAGTAGCAAAATATATGAACTATGCCTCAGAACACACATATACAAAGAGAAAAGAAAGTTGATGGTAAGTTTATTTGGCTACGATCAGCAGGTATAACTTTCAGTACTTGGTATTATAAGTATCGTCATTTATTGATACTACTTAAAAAAGGTTTATGCAAACATAAGACTTTGCCCGTATTATTTTTCTTCCAAAGATTTCCAATTTTTTATTAGGTAATTGTTCGCTTTCATTCTGCCTTCCTTTTCCTAGTGTTTATTATTTTCTTTTTTTTTTGTAAATTTATGAATAATCCTTCAAATATTCTTTGAGCACCTATGTTGAAAACATAAAGGGTAATTTTTTCACCTTGTTCTGTTTTTAAAATATTCCTAATTATGCTGTGATTCTTGGGCTCTATGGTGGATTTGAGATTAATTAGCATATATATCTGGATGATTTCTTGCCGGCATTACAAATTCGGCGATTTCCTTTCAAAGTATTTTTTCCGGAAAATTCGAAGAACCTGATTGTTGGGCACAAACCATGTGAGTTGTTGATTTGAGGCAAAGTTGTTTAAATGACATATTTGTAATACAATTATATAATATATTTAGCTAGATTTATGTAGATCATAAGCATAAAATTATTATTTTTTTTTCTTCAATATATTTTTTTATTCATCGTCCCATCATCCATCCACACATAAATATATATACTTCACACAAACACCGCACAACCAACAACAAACAACAATTATAAATAATAAATTTTTTGGGAAAAAAAAGTCGTGTCCTACTTTTTTTTTTGTTGTTTTTTTTTAAAAAAAAATTTGGACTAATCATTGTGGATTATATTAATAACAAAAATAACCATCAGTATTTAATTTAGTGATAAAAGCAAAACATTTGTTGATTCTGTTTCATAAAAAGCTGTTTCATAAAGTATATTGATCATTCTTCAACAAATCATTATCCTTCATTTTAAATAACAATTTAAAAAAGGTATTTTAGATACAAGTATAAAAAAAAAAAAATATATATATAAAAGTATAAATTTAGAATGTCCCTTACACTTAATGAGCAACAAGTAAAAAATTTAGTAAGTGACCTTAATAATAATAATAATAATAGTGATAATAATAATAATAAACATTAAATATAAAACTAATTATACTTTTTTATCTTTTTTTTTAGGCGGTTGGTTTACAAGGAGCTGCCACTTGTTTATTAACGGCTGCTCGCACATTAACAACCAATAATAGTTCTTTGGAGAATGAAATTGGAGAGCAACGTGATTTAAATTTACTTAGAGAGTTTAACTCGGGGGATCTAAGAAGTTTTTTACTTCGATATGTCGAGACCCTTGTTGAAAATGATGTGATTTTCAAAAATTATGAAAATATTAATGCTAATCTTAATAATAGTAGTAACAGTAGCAGTAAAGGATCAAGGAAAGATAAGAATCAACAACAAAACGATACCAAAGATTTCGTGTTGGAATATTTTAATTCGCTTATTGAAAATGATCCTTTGTTGAAATCTTTTATGAAGCATGATTCTAAAAGGTCCGCAGTTAATAATAAATTTTCATCTACAATAAGAAGTGGTAAAAATAAAAATAAATCAAATGTAAATACTTTGGAAAATGATGCGCTTTTGGAAATTGAAGAACTAACTAAACCAATAGCTGCATCATCATCAAAACATAATAGCAGTAAAAGCAATGCCGTTAGCAATAGTAGCAGCAGTAGAAGCAAAGCCAATTCCAGCGCCGATACTGAAAATGGAACCAAGAAAAAACGTAACAGAATAAAAAAACCTGTTGATCCGAATGCACCAAAAAAACCTGTTAGCGCGTTTCTCCTTTACCAAAAAGATGTCCAAGATGAAATACGTAAAGAATTCCCCGACACTAAATGGAACGATATTTTACGCATTATTAGTCAACGATGGCAAAGTCTTTCAAACGATGACAAAAAGGTTAGTAATGGGTGTTAATAATAATCATGCATACATGCATGCATGCATGCATATTTTCATATTCATCTATCTATTATAAAAATCAACGTAAAATTAAACTTAAATAATAACAATATTATTATTATCATTATTAATTAATATCAGATATATGAAACCAAACTTCAACAGGCAAGGCATAATTATGAAATTGAATATAAAACTTATATGGAAAATAAGGATAATTCATCATCAAATATGATTGAGACTACCGATGACAATAAAGAAACCGCTTCTAGTTCCAAAAGTTTAGGAAAAAAATCTAGGAATGATTTACAAGATTATACAGATGATGATGATGAAGATGAAGTGGATGAAATAGAGGAAGAAAATGGGCAAGAATCAGATAGCGGTGACGAAAATCATAATGATGATGAGGAGGACGAGGATGAGAATGACGATGATGGAGAATCTGATGAGACAGTTGATGAAGAAGATGAACTTTCAACAAAAACAACAAATAAATTAAACCGAAAATCAAACACCCTTGAAAATACTATATCAAAAAGTTCAAAATCTCAAAATAATAGTGGTGGTAGCGGCACGTCGAAAAAACGTAAAGAAGGGATGGATGACGGCGATGATAAGTTTAAAAATCATATCAAAAAATCCAAGAAAGACAAGATCAACTTTACAAATATTGATGACGGAGAAGAATATGGCGATGATCTAGCAGCAAGAAAAAGATCTCATATAAAAGTAGAAGGAGATGAGGCTGTTAGACCTACAATAATAGTTGGCAATAATAGAGATCTAAATAATAATAATGACAATTTACATAAATTATCACCCAACAATAAAACAAAGAAAAAGAAACCAAAAGATATTACTACAGAAACAAGATCATAAATTAAATGACGAAAATGCAAGCGTGATTGGATTAGGTTGGACTGAATTGGAATTATAAAGATATTTGTTTTAATTTATGGGATTATTTATACAACAATAAAAAAAGCTTTTTTATGTGGTGATCAATGTAGACTTTTATTTTTATTTTATTTTTTTTCGTATTGGATTAATTCATTTTAACGTAGTAAAACATATTAAATTAATGAATGATAATGAAACCCTTTAAATTTGGTAGTAAATTGAATATATAAGATATATATATATATATAAACATATTCTTTGTTTCTTTTATTTAGGGCATAAAAAATTTTCTAAAATATATTTATATATATAATTTCTTTTGTATATATTGCATATTATTTTATTGTGAATTTTTTTTTATTTAATTATATAATTTTTATTTTTATTTTTTTAATTTTATTATTATATTATATAATCGATATTATATTTACTACGTTTATTATTGTTATGCAATAAATCATACTTTGTTTTATTTTTTAATATATAATATATGTATGTATTTATGTATTTATTTATAAAATGTGTATATATGATTTTGATTTATTCATATTCAATAAATTTTAATTTTTTTAATTTTTTTAAAGAGAAAAAAAATAAATACAAAAAAAAATTATATATATCATTATTGCTAACTAATTGCTATTGTTATATAAATATACAAAATCAAATATTATTATTATTATTATTATTATTATTATTATTATTATTAGCAACGGTGGCAATAATTGATGCTAATATTGGTTATTCATTATTGTAAATACTAAGCCAAGTATCTGATTACCGATGAGTCATCAGGATCTCTTTCTAAATAATCACGATCAATTAACGATTCAATTCTTTTCTTAATATCAGAAACCTACACATGGATATGTATTAATTAATACAATTAGATACAAGCAGTATAAATTATCGTTATTATTATATAATGATTATTTACCATGGCCTTAAATTTCAATTGTCCTAATAATTCAGTAACAATTTCATTGTGAGTTAATGATTTTCTCATTTTCATTATACGAACTAATGCAGCATCAACTTGATATTGACGATCAAGAAATACACGTTCTGTTGTGTCATTATTTTCTTCTAGCTATAAATTCATTTAATAATTGGAGGGTAAAAAATCACAATTATCAATATGTGTGTGTGTGTGTGTGTGTGAATCAGAAAATGGATAAATGAACAAATTAATTGATAAACGAACCGTCTCTTTTAATTGAATCGAATTAATCTTGACACGATAATATTGAACATCAAATTTTTCATTAATAGCAAATTTATCCGTTTTATTGACATCTCTTCCTTTTGGAAATTTGGTAAGAACTCGTGTTTTACCACATGCTAACGATTGAAGTGTAAGTGTAAGATCTTTATGATCTATTATAATAATAAACGACAACAATAATAATTAATTGATTGATGAAAATAATTTTCTTTAATTTTTGCATGAGGCTTATTACTAATCAATAAAAAGGTACGCCAAAGAAAGACGTAATGCTATCCCAGGAATTGAAAATTTTTATTACTAACCCAATCCTGTGATTTCTTTTATTTCTTCGTAGGTTACTCGTTGTGATATATCTTCATAACTATTAAAAAGTAATAATGTCACTGCTTGATATAAACTTACCACCAATTCTTTATTTGCCTATATATGAATATATATATATATATATATATGGACATTAGTTGAGTAACTAATAGATCTATTTATTGATTTAGAAATCCCAAATAGAATTCACTGCAACATACTAGTGGAAAATTTGCAGATAGTATACAATGCCCTAAAGAATTTTGCCATTTTAAATTTCTACCACTATGTTTACTCAAATAAAAATCCTTGAAAATTTCTTGACATTGTGTCATCTATATGTAAATATGCATATGCGTATTTATATGTAAATATATTGTTGTTCAAAAAAAAAAAAAAAAAATTACTAGAGTAAGCGAAAACTTACATATGGTGGTAAATTACATGGATTAGGCGCATAAGTAGGCCAAAACCCTTGTGTTAGGATATTAACAGAAAAATCAATTTTATATCTTTTCATTTCTTCGGATGCTTTTGAATCCTAATATTTATTTATATATATTTATACATATATACGGTGAGAATATGTATGTGACAGCGATTGTTTATAATAAAAAAAAAAAGTTCAAATAATAATTATTATATTTACTTGAAAAGAGCGCATGAAATCGCGAGATAAATCTATGTCCTTAAACATTCCTTCAAGTTTACCGGTAAACCCAGGTCCACATTCTATATATAATTGATTAAGCTCAATTAACATGTACATAAAATTTCACATATATACATATTTGTGTAGAGAGACAAAACCAACCTTTTCTTAGTTTAGTCAGCATGCTTTTTTCATAATCAAACGATGCACTTTTGTTTAGCAAAAGTCTTTTGGCAAGATCACGTTTATAAAAGGCTTCGAATATATCTTTACCTAAAACAATGAAAAAAATTAGGAATATTAAATACTCGCATTTATTTTGAAGATACATATATATATAAGGATTTTTACCTTGTATATATCGAAATAAAACTAACACTTCATTCAACATATGTTCCATTTCGGTATCATTCATACTCTTATTTCCTTGACGTAATTTCTGATCCACATATTTAGCTACCAATTAATCAATTAATTAATTTTAGTTGTGAATTAACCAAAAAAAAAAAAAAACAATAAATAATCCAATAACCACTTACCAATTAGTTCAGCGGGTTTATTTTGTCGTTGATTAATAAACATTTCAAAACTTTCTTTTACAGTATAAACAAAGTTGTAATTACTTTGGAATGGGCCATTAACAATCGAGTCCATCCTTGATTTCAATGTTAACAATTCTGATACCATGTCTGATTCATTATTAGTATCAGTAACTATTTGTGTACCAGTTTTCTATTTAAAATTTAAAAGTTTGTGAGAATTGGAAGTCATGGTAAAAATCAAAAATCTGGTCATCGAATACCAATTTTTACCTTGATGTAAGAACCAAAATGTGACCGTATTTGATCTAGAGCATTGACTCTTAAAAAAAGATTATACAAGGATTTCAATTCTTCGATATGAAAACAAATATCGTTATTATCAACCATATTAATGAATCCTATAAATAGATACATTGCATTTAAATCAAAAAAAAAAAATTAATATTTATCCCTTGCCAAAAAAAAAAAATAAACTATTTCTTCTAAAAAAGAAATAAATCAATAAACAACCTTTATCTAATATAGTATCAACATGTTTCATTATTAGTTCTTCATCAATAGCTTTTAATAGGGGATCCATTGTTTTCTTATCTAAATATTCGGCAGCTCTTGCACTCTCAATTGATAATCGATTTGAGACATGACTCAAGTATTGTGGTACAGAAAATTCACTGACCAGACGTTGACCCTCAATCATAAAATAGCTGCGGGTTTCTTCCAAAAATGGAATTTCAAATCCATGATAGTAAATGTTGAGATCAATGAACATCCTAATAAGTGACTTGATCAGTGCGTAATCAACTGCATCTCCATCTCTATACATATACATACAAGAGAGAGAGTGTATATAAAAGTTGAAATTAATATATATATATAAATAAAATACACAAGGAAAAGACAAAAATATTGTTACCTTTCTTGTTTGATCAATGACAATATTCCACTCAGAGTTTTAGCACGTATGTTAGATGCTATCATAATATGTTTTCTAAATAATTCCAAGCCTAAATCCCTAAAATTATTAATTACAAGAAAATTCATATATATTTGTATATCAGTATATTTGTATATTTGCATGCATATTTATGTATATTGTATAAAAAAATAATACCATATTGATAAAATTCCACCAGTTTGAAGTACGTATGTACGATCGAGATATAAAAAGATACTCCTAATTAACACCTATAATATACATGTTATTAGATTTCTATTAAAGTAATATTTTTAGAAATCTCAAAATAACGATAAAAATCATTACCATATGTTTACAATGTTCTTTCCAACTTTTATCAACTGATCTGAGGAAACTTATTTCGTTTATTTGATTACTACAAAAAATTTTTTTAGATCAATAATACCACTACTACAATATATTGACAACATCATCATCGCACAAACAAAAGCATACTTTTGAATTTGTTCACCCTCTAACAAAATATGTTTTTCAAGTTCGCTGTGCAATTTTTGATAAAGAGATTTAGATAATTTGTGCAAACAAAGATTTTCACATGCTTTATAAAGCTCTTCAAGACTATCATTCACTGATTTAGAACTATAAATTGCTTGAATCGCACTTGCAAGTTTTGCCCATGTTTTTTCCTCAAAATCTGAAGGTAATGATGGTTTTACTATATGTTTATTTATTAATGAAAAAAAAATTTAATGTGTCAATAATTCTAATTATTGAATAGGATATATGGATGGATCCATTTTTTATAAATAAATAAATTAATCACAAAATTACCTTTAAGTGGTTTAATAACCAATTTTTTAATCGGTGTCTTTGTATTACTGTTATTTATGTATTGTCGAGAATAACCAGGGTTATCTAGGAAGTCAGAGTGTGAAGGAAAAACAAAATCCTTTCCATGTTTAGCAGAATTATAATTAATTGGTATTAATTTTTCATCAGTTTCTACTGAATCATCATTTGTTTCGTAAGGAATTGGAAATTTGGAACTTGAACCATTCTGTTGCTCTTTTTTCTCTTTTGAATCTAATCTAATACGTTTTGTAGTGAATTGATTTTCAAGCATACTCGATCCTGGAAACATTATGTATAAAAGCCTTATTTGAAATTCTACTTTGATTAGAATTATTATTATTATTATTGCTATTGTATTTTTTACGAATTTTGAAGATAAAATTAATCAAATTGCACGAACAGTATTTCAAAATATAAATTTTATTGGCGAGAATTTATATACTGCGGCTTTCGCTCATTCAACCAAAAAAATCAACCAACATCATAATCGGTAACGTCAATTAAAAAAAACCGATTATTATTAGATATGGCATTTTTTGAGGCTCGTGGCTGGCCTACACCAAAAATCAGACCTCTGGCACCATTTCTTGTAAGCAGGCAATTATCTTGAAAACAAATTCCAATCCGGTAATTATTTTATTTACTATTACTATGAAGAAAGGAGATAGTAACGACGAAAATAGAGTCATATATTATATATTAAAGATTGGTTTTTTTAGAGCCTCCATATGATATTGATTTTCGAAATCCTAGAGGTAACAGTTTTTTTTTAATAAAAGGCTATACTCTATAATTATATATACAATTTAATTAAGTAAACCAAAATTTGAAAGAGTCATCATTAAAATTTAATTTATGTTGATTGAATGTTCTGTTAATTATTATTTGTTAATTTTTCATATTTGTAAATAGTATTTCGTAATAATAAAAAATGATTTATTTATTATTATTATTATTATTATTGTTTTTTTTAAAGCTATTTTTATTTATTTTATAATTTCTTTTCAGTGCCAATTGTTCCCAATCATTCTTATGTTTATGAAACAAAAGCATACAAGTTTGAGCATCTTGGATCTATAAATAGAGAATGTGGAGAGGGCGTTAGTTTTCCAATAATTAATTATATAAACATAATATCCATATAATAATATACACACGGAGCAATGTTTTCCTTCTTGGATTGTTATGTTTAATTCTGTTTCGGCCAATTTTTTTAAAGAAGGTGTTTTACCATTGGAATGTTTACGAAATGGTTTATATTTGGAAGTGTCTCGTATCATGCTGCTTGGGTGATCTAATAGCAATAACTGTGCACACATGTAGGATTCGAGAATTTGAGTAAGAGTGAGGAGTATGTATGTACACTAAACATTTATTTACTATCTATCTTTTACCTTTAGATCATTGTGAATGGCATGTCCAATAATAATTCTATCTTTGATTATATCCGAGACTTCTTTTTGTACATCTTTAAATTTATTAGCTTTACATAAACATAAACATAAAATAATAATTAATAAAATCTCGCCATATCATTGACCCACTAGCTATTAACAATAATTAAGATATATATATATTATACCATTTATGAGCATTTTTCTAGTTATTCCACTGATTTCTGTTCTGAAATTTGTCACATAATCCAAAGGTTTTACATATTTATCCAATACTACCACTCCATGAAAATTAACAATTGTGACTCTGGCAAGTGCTGATTCTGTTCCATCAGGGCCAATACCTACTGCTTCACAATCAATTGCTATATATTTACCAAGTCTATAATGATCAATTAATTAGGACGTTTATAAATAAATAAATTTAATTAATGAATGAAATGAAACTTTTTTTAATTTACTTTGTTATATTTTTTTGTGGAATTGATTTTTCTGAAGATTCGATAATAAAGTTTCGTCCATTCTTTGGTGTTTTCTTTGGTCGACGATTTACAAGTTCACTGTGTTTGTTTTTTTAATGTAAATGACACATTTAAACAATCACAATTACAATTACAATAAAATAAAATAAATAAATACCATATTTCACGTTGTCTTTTAACCTCTTTGATCAGATCCTCTTCAGCCTCAACTTCTTCAAGCTTTCGTTTATTGTTTTTTTTTGTCATATTGGTAATTAGCATTAAAAGTCAAGTATATACAGTAAATTTTGAAAATTTATTTTTTTTTTGACAATCATCAAAAATGCAAACTCTAATTAGTATTAGGCCAAAACAAAATATACTGTTTTCTGTGGGAAAATTACTAAATAGTATAATATTAAGTTTGAGAAAGAAAATTAGCATATAGGAATTTAGCATTCAGGATAGTTCTTTCTACTGTCGGTTGTTTCGTGAATTCAATGTCTATATAAATGAAGATTTGTATATTATTATTCTTTTCTATATATCGGTGGCTCGTACTTCTTATCACCGAGAACAATTTTGATATGGCTTCCTTTAAAGATGTCAACACAATATAGCAAATTGAATGCGTATTTTGATAAATTTGGCACATTTGTTAGTAAAGCGTGTCTGTGTGCGTGTTTCATGAAAGCTTCAAGTGTTGAATTTGAAAAATTCTCGGAGACAAAGTCCTGTACTGACGTAAATTAAAAAATATGTTATTATTAAAACTCGGAAAATTATTTACTGTCTGCTTATAACAGAAATATTCAGATAAAATGACTTAATATTGGTATTCAAATGAAAATTAGTTTGAAGGCAAAAGATTTCAATTGAAATTTACTACTGAATCATTGATAAAATGCATGAGTTTCATGAACTTTATGGGCTTGAAACCTTATATCTTATTGCGTCTCGATGTTAAACATGAGAGTATTTTTGATGTGTAAACTGGTCAGTAGAATGATAATTAACCCCAAAAATTTATTTGCTCCGCTAAAAAACTATTCTACTATTCACCAGCCCGTCAAACCAATGGTACCACCTCAAAACCAATGCGTTTTTGCTAGTATAAAGTATTCACGACGTTATGATCATACCGTACTACTCAGCGCATATGGCCAGACTGTCACTACCTACTAAGAAAATTTGAGTTGATTATTCATCATCATAAATATTTGACAAATACTTTGTAAAAGTATCAATTAATAAAAATAATTGGCAACATACAGGTGAACTTGATAAGTCACTACTCTTTAAAGCACTTGATAATATAATAAATGTCAGAATTATCAAGTGTATATCAAGGTTGGGTGACGGAAGTATCTCCTTTTCGTCACATGACCAAAATAAATGTGACGAAATGGGATTTCTACTACACTTTGAGTAATTTGACGAAATCAACAAAGCAGTAAAATTAACCAATTATTTTGTAGATTTTTAAACTATAGAGTAAATAAAATTCAAATTCACCAATTCCTTCTCAATAATCATCACATAACATGGATTTGCAAACATTAAATTAGATAATATACCTGAAGGTTCTTTAACAATAATCAAGAATTAGCTACAGGAAGTCCTGTGTCTGATGTATGATTACACTTCATTAAAATATAGTGCAAGTCACTTAGTCGCTGAACTTTTTATTGGCTGTGTAGATCCTATATCCTCTCCAAAAATGGAAATGT
>CAJVPN010000449.1:0-27822 GCA_910592215.1 Entrophospora candida
TAGATATTATCTTCAATGGATTCCTTATAATGATTTAACAAATCTTGAAAAAATAGGTGAAGGTGGGTTTGCAACTATATCCAAAGCTACTTGGTTAAATGGTTATAAATTATTATAACAATGAAAGAATTAGTAAAGATGTGACTGTGTCATTAAAAAAACTACATAATTCACAGAATATTTCAGATGAATTCCTTATTGAGGTAAATTATTTTATTTTTCTATTTATTTCAGTATTATTGATTATTATTGTTGTAATTAAATATTTTATTTATTATTTAGTTCAAAAATTATGTGAACTTTCATGATAAAGGATTTATAATTCATATTTATGGATTAACACAGGATCCAATTACAAAAGAATATATATTTGTAATGGCATATATGAAAGATGGAAGTCTCCAAAATTACTTAACTAAAGATTTTAAAAATTTAAAATGGAAAGACAAAATTGATATTCTTAGACAAATTATTATTGGTTTAAGAGATATTCATGAAAAAGAAATTATTCATCATGACCTTCATAGTGGTAATGTTCTTCAAAATGGTAGTTATCACTCATTGATTGCAGACTTAGGATTATCATGCACATCTAGTCAAACATCATCATTAGATAAAAATGATATATGTGGAGTATTACCATATATTGCACCAGAAGTTTTAAATGAGAAACCATATACAAAAGCATCAGATATATACAGTTTTGGAGTTCTGATGTCTGTAGTATCAACTGGTCAACAGCCTTTTAATAATTTGGCACATGATGAATTTCTTGCAGTAAAAATATGTAAAGGTGTAAGGCCAGGATTCTCAATCAATACACCAAAATTCTATATTGAACTAGCATTCAAATGTATGGACACTGATCCAGACAAACGTCCAACTGCTAAAGAAATTTATGAGATTATTGATTTTTGGAGAGATTCATTTCATTATGAGTCAGTTGATAAATATGAATCAATTAGAGAAGAATCAATTAAAAAAGAGTTTGATAAAATGGATGAAATAAAATTTGATCCTTCAACAATTATTGCAACAATTCATCCAAATGCAGTTTATACTAGCAGATTTTTAAAATTTACAAACCTTCCTCAACCTGTGAATTCCAATAAAGTAACAATTATTGGTAATAATAATGGTAATTATTAACATTCAATAATTGATTATTTTAATTTTTAAAATTAACAATATCCACTCTTGTGATAAATATTTTGTAGATTCTAAACAGATTGATTTAGCTATGTCAGATTCTAAACAAATTGAATTAACTATACCAGATGAATTACTCAAATAAGTTAAATCTTACTATTTTATTACATATTAAATTATTATTTATCTGGCTACTGTAGTTGTGATATTATATAAAGGTAATGATTTCTCACATCTTTTATTTTTGATTTCCGAAATTTGGATATTGAATATGCATACTAAAGAATGATTTTGACAAAAAAATAAATATAATTTTTAATAATCATAAACATATCATATAATATATATATACACAATTTATTAATATATTGGTAAAAATTTTAAAATTTATAATTTAAATGTAATAAAAATTATATCTATATTATCAAATAAAAATCCCATATCCAATCATTTCAGCTTATTTGTTGTACCAATATTGCAGTCAACTTCCAGAAGAGATTTTCCATCATCCAAACTTAGTTGTCCCAAATGATTCTTTCCCCTAGAAATACACAACAAAGATACAAACTACAGTAGACTGATAGTGGGTTTTGTTGAATCAAACAATGCCAAACTTCTGATCTTATTTGAAAACCCTGATCCGGAAGCTTTGATGTTTTCCCCAATGGAAAGGGTCATTATGAGTACATTAAAAAATACAACCTTCAACAGATAGCTAGGTTCTGCTTGTATTAGCACTAGTCATATTGATGCCTGAGAAAAGAAGAAATTTTCAAATCAGAACCAGATATTGGCCACCAAAAATGTGAACTGTGCCAATCTGAACCAACTTGATTGTTAGAAGCTCTTATGGCAGCCACAAAATCCTGGATGAGTCAAAAACTATAACCTTGCCTTTGAATTTGAGGACTGTGTCCTCTTTTCAGAAATAAGTGTTACAGCCTCTACAACTTGATGATGGCCAAAGACAAATGGACCCACTTGCATGAAATGGCAATACCATGCTAAGGAATCACCCATTGCACATCTATCTTTGCTACTGAAATATGTCAGGACTACATAGATAGGTTACCCTAAATTTGGGTAAACTTAATAGTGAGCACGCAAATATCATTACCAAAATGGCCATAATTTGACCATATTAGTGCAGATTTTCTCGATTAGTCAATTAGATTTTGGGTAAATTTTGGGATAACCTATCTATGTAGTCTCTGGGGTCCTTATTAAATAGAATTTTTTTTTATCAGGATTTTGGACATACTGAATAACATTCATTCACTTTAAAAAGAACTTGTAAATATTCTTAAAAGGAAGGTTTTGTTTATTTTTAAGGAATAGTGATCATTAAGGGGTTACACTTATCAAATCATACAAAAATCCCTTAAAATTATGTGTCAATCACTTGATTTTGATAAGTGGAACCCCTTAATGAATATTCATGAATATGATGGTTGTGATCACTGTTAAGGAATACCTTTAAATGGAGTTTTAAGAAAATCAGGGAAACTAAATGATTGAACCTTTAACATGTATTAATAGCATTGTAATTTTCTTAATTTCAAGATTAGTTAATTAATTTAATTAATAAATAATTTATAAATTGACCTTGGCTTAGTCCTCAAAGTTTATATTTTTGTAATGATAGTAAATCTATCTCTAACAATGAATTCATACTAATCATGTGGATAATCATTTTCTCTTATTTTATATTATCTCTATCTTTATTATTATTTTTAATTCTTTTCTTTTCTTTTAGTGAGGTAATATTTAATGAATTTTATTTAGATAATATCCCTGACTTAGTAGTAAAAAGGAGGACAGCTAGAAGGGCACCAATCAAGAAATTATTATCAGGATAAAAAGGAAACATGCCTGTCTTAGACAGAAAGAGATCTTGTGCTAAGAATGTTATCAGGATATAGTGTGTGAAATCTAAAGAAGATATTGTTTAGTATTGCTTAACAAGGAATTGTTTAAATGTATATTCACAAAAATTGTTGTTATAATTTAGTTTAAATGAATTGAAGAATTGTTTTATTGTATTGACACAGAGATAAAATTAATAAATGAATAAATCACTTTTGAACTCAGATCTGACTATACATGCAGCCCAAATTGGTTTGGTGATTTTGATGGTAGAAAGTAGCAATTAATTACAACATTCACTATTAAAAACATAAGTGTAACACCCCTTTACTACATGTGTAACCCCCTTTATGACAGTGTCAAAATACCTTGGGCTGCATGTATAGATCTGACAATTTATAAATCTGTGTTACATTATTTAATCCAAATACCCGGATTTGTGCCTATCATTGCTTATTTTAGATAAATTTCGTTTTCTTGGTTCTTATATGGTTTGCTATTTCCTTTAAATATCTCGAAACTTTACTAATCAAAGTGGGCATAGTTACTAAGCTAAAATTAACCATTGTGAAAAATTACATATAAGTAAGTTATCAACTCAAAATTGAGATTTTGGCAGTTAGGGCTGTTTCTATTTTCCGAGTTATGGAAAGGACCCTGGGATGGTGAATTAGGGCATTTCTTCAAATGTGACAAATTTCAAAATCATGGAATGATCCACATGTACAGCTATATGGAAAAAAAAATTGTACAAATTGGTCATGAAGTATCAGATTAAACCATTGTAACAATGAAGTACCATGTTCCAAAGGATTCTCTCAGCCACAATCAGGTCCAAAACCCAGGTCTGGAATCAAAATTATTCAACACCAAAGATGAAAGAGGGTAGGGTGATTGTCTAGTGAGTGTCACCTATTCTTTTAGGTCCCTTTTCTTTCAAAACTTCATCAGGAAATTTTTTCTGACGTAAATTTACGTAATATTATGGGCCTGCCATAAACTTACATAAATAGTGTAATATTATGCAAAAATTGCACAAAAATTACACAATTATTACATTCAGTGTAAATATTACATCCTTTTTATGCGAAATATTACAACATTTCATATTAAAACTTACAGATGTAATATTACGGCGGGAAAAGTTTCCTGATGTTGTGATGAAGGTTGTAGCAGGGTCGGAGCAAGACTTGCTAGGATGTTTTACCACATACTGAGAAAGATTACTCCTTAAGATACAGTATAATGAAGCAATAAATTCACTTAAGAATAGCTTCCTAAAAAAAAGGTCACCATTTCATAGGCATATATGATAATATTAAGGTTGCTTTTACCTGAGCTTCAGAATCAAGTTTTATGTTCATCAGCTGGCATCATTGGAAATCATCAAATGGAAAATGTACCTACTTCTTTTTGACAAGTTTGGAAAATCCTTCAAATCATTAGTCTAAAAAAAAAGATTACCTATTGATAGTCCCTATTTATGTTGCTACCAGAACATTGGTGAAAAGACCATACACTCATCCTTGAAAGTGAGGAAGGGAATATATTGATTTATTCAAACAATGCCATTATAATAAATGAAATATCTATGATCTGTTCACCTTCATCAGCAATACCTTCTCCTGAGTTCACAATAATAACTCAACACACCCTTGATCTTTTTCTTTTTGCATTGGTATGTTGACTTTAATGTGGCTCACATCAACCAATTCTTTCTTTTCTAGAATTTACTTTCAATGTCAGAATCATTAAAAAAAAAATCATTTAGATTAATTTATAAGGATCTAATTTTTACTTTTTATTAAATAATTTTTTTGCTATTATTTTCTAAATCACTTATTATTCCTTTGTTTAAATTAAATCTAAGAATTAAAGGTCTGTTGTATTTAAAATATTTATTTCTCTGTTGTTCAAGATATTTTTATTTGTGTGCAACTTTCTAGATTTATTTATTGATTTTCATGATATGTAAAGTTACTATTTTACAGTATTAATTCCATCAAACCCTTTTTAAAATCAAATGACTGGCATCACATCAAGAAAAAATCAAATTAATCATGTTGCAAATTGTTAAAAATTGAATGATTAATGCCATCATTAAGAAAAGCATCAAATGATTAAACTTAAAATAAGATTAGTTATGAACATTACTTAGTAAAATAACCTGTCAAATCCTTTGTCCATTAATGATATATTTATTATTTGTTAATTCAGAAATTAGTACTAAACAAGCTATACACTAAACAATATATATGATTTATGAACTGCTAATTCAGATATCTTTTCTGTGAATTAGAATATTTTATAATTTTGTGGATATTTTTTTTATTTTATCACAAAATTTGTGGATAACTACATGATTATGCAGGAAGAGTTTAGTTTTTATTGTTTAACTATTGGCTTTTTAATAATTAATAATATTTAAAAATTTTTTTATTATTATAGATGTTATCAGTGGAGAATAGTCTGGAAGATTTCAATCTTACATAATTTTATTTTTGTTATAACATAATATATATTTTATTATTTCATGTCATATATATGATGATCATTTATGATTTACTGTTATTGATGGTAAAGAACAGTTGGCTGGCATTAGTATTAATTTGATATTAAAGATGATTAGTGGCAGGAGATGGACTCTGTCAAATGTAAATTACAATCTTGATGGTTACTAATTAATATTTTCTTATAAAAAGAGCTGGAGCTCCTTTGACTCTGAATGTATCATTTTTCAATATCTAATCATATAGACAATTAATTACCTCAACTTTAATATAACAATAATTCCCCTAATAATATTCACATTTATATATGTATTATCATTTGATTATTAATCAATTACCAGCACAATAAATCTGCTCCAAAATAAATTTTTTTAATTGGATAAATAAAATTCATTTACATTGTGTAACAAACAAGCTTTTTAAAAAAATGTTTGAAATAAATGGTTTGCCACTTGAACTTCTGACTGAAATATTCAAATACATTGAAGATGATTATCAAGCATTATATTCTTGTATTCTTGTCAACAAAAAATGGCACAATATAAATATTCCAACTTTATGGAAGGATCCATCTGTTTGTGAAGGTAGCATCAAAATATTAATTAATTGCATATTGGAAGAAGATAAGGATTTCTTAACTAGAAATGGCATTGAATTAACTTTTGAACTATTGGAAAAACCACCATTATACAATTATGCCAGATTTTGCACTGTATTTTTCAAGCATTATGATTTTCATTGCCTGATAAAAAATAAAGCATTAAATCTTGCACAAATCTTACGAAATCAATTAGGAAATTTTATTTTAGACCATTCAGCAGGTATTAGAAAGCTTAATATTGTTGATTATATAAATTATTATATAGATTATAATTTATATATTAATCATCATAGATTTGATGATTGTTTTCAGAATCTTTATAAAATAGATTGTGATAGTATTGATAGTGGTGAATTTTTTGATAAATTAGCAAATATTTGTAAAAATATTCAATCATTAGCATTATATTGTGAAAGTGATGACAAAAACATATATAATATAGCACAGCTAATTAAAGCACAAGATCAAATTAAATATTTAATTATTAAATCAGAAATTTTACCAGATGAATTAAAAAAAGCAATATTAACACATTCACAATCAATAATTTTTTATGAATCTTATGGCAATGAAAATAATTTTAATAATTTATTATTACCAACTCTCAAAAATTTAAAAACTTTAGAATTAACAATTAATATTAATAGTGAAATGATAAATTGGAAAAAAATTTTATTGCCAAATATTGAATCTGTGAAATTATATTTTAATTTTCTACCATACATATTAAACTTTTCTGATTTTATTAATATCAATGGAAAAAATCTTAAAAATCTGAATGTTGGTGGTGATTATACTGATGGATTCTCAAGAGAACTATTTCAATCAATTGTGCAATATTGTAAAAATTTAGAAGATTTATCTATAATGTATAAGGATGAACTAGACCAGGAATTGATGGGAGTACTTGATAATTGTATTAAATTAAAAAGTATTAGATTTGGTAATTTTCCTGGAAATATATTAGATTTTGACAAAATTATGACAGTATTGAATGAAACATTACCAAAAAATTTAAAGTCAATAACCTTTGCTTGTAAAGTTTATAATATTAGTAACAATTCTTTGGACATTTTAATGAATAATTGGAGAGGATCCAAACCTTTAATGATAAGTTTTGATGAATATAAGAATAAAATTTTGCTAGAAAGTGATGAAAGAAAAATATTAAAAAAATATCAAGATTTAGGGTTTTTAATAATTAATAATATTTAAATTATTTTATTATTATAGTTGTTATCAGTGAATAGTCTGAAAGATTTCAATTTTCTTGATTTTTATTATTGTTTATGTGTTTGTAATTCTTTATTATAACATAATATATTTTATTATTTCATGTCATATATATGATATTATGATGAATTATCTGATGGTCATTTATGATTTACTGTTATTGATGGCAAAGAGCAGTTGGCCAACATTAGCATTAATTTAATATTAAAGATGATTAGTGGCAGGATTAGATCTTTGTCAAATGTAAATTACATTCTTGATGGTTACTAATTAATATTTTCTTATAAAAAGAGCTGGAGCCCCTTTTCATTCTGAATGTATCATTCAACACAATATAAATATTCCAACTTTATGGAAGTATCCGTTTGTTTGTAAATATTAATTAATTGTATATAAGAATTTCTTAACTGGAAATTGCATTGAATTAACTTTTGAACTATTGGAAAAACCACCATTATACAATTATGCCATATATTTTTCAAGTATTGTGATTTTTGATGCTGATAAAAAATAGAGAATTAAGTTTACAAATTTTACAAAATAAATTAGGAAACTTTATTTTGATCATTAGCAGGTATTAGAAAGATTAGTTCTTATTATATAGATTTTAATTTATCATAGATTTGATAATTGTTTTCAGAATCTTTATAAAATAGATTGTAATATTTCTGATAGTGGTGATAAATTAGCAAATATTTGTAAAAATATTCAATTGTTAGCAGTATATGGTGATGATAATAACAAAAGTATATATAATTTAGCACAGCTAATTAAAGTACAAGAGCAAATTAAATATTTAGATATTAAATCAGCAATTTTACTAGATGAATTAAAAAAAGCAATATTAATGCATTCACAATCAATAGATGTTGTGTTGAAGATAGAGATAACTTTAGTAATTTATTATTACCAATTCTTAAAAATTTAAAAGCTTTAACACTTTATATTGATAGCAAAATGATAAATTGGAAAAATATTTCTTTGCCAAACATTGAGTCTGTGAAATTATATATTGGTGGTCAAACATTTCTATCAGACTTGTCTGTTCAATGGAAAAAAACTGAATGCTGGTGGTTATACTGATAAATCCTTGAGAAACTATTACGATCAATTGCACAATATTGTAAAAATCTAAAAACTTTATCTATAATGTATAAGAATGAAATAGACCAGGAATTAATGGAAATACTTAATAATTGTATTAAATTAAAAAGTATTAGACTTGATGAATTTCCTAGAAATATATTATTAGATTGTGATAAAATATTGACAGCATTAAATGAGACATTACCAGGAAATTTAAAGTCAATAACCTTTGCTTGTAAAGTTTATAATATTAGTAACCATTCTTTGGACACTCTAATGAAGAATTGGAGAGGTCCCAAACCTTTAACAATAGGATTTGATAAGTATAATGAATATGAAATTTTGCTAAAAAGTGGAGGAAAAAATATTAAAAAAATATCAAGATTTAGGGTTTTTAATAATCAGTGGAAAATAATTTGAAAGATTAAAATTTTGTGTAATATGTTCAATCATTCTTAAAGTAGCTTGATGAATTAGAAAAATCAGAAAAGTATTTTGAAGAAGCAGATAAAAAACTTTTTAATTATATATAACAACTGTTTATCCAAATACTGTTTATTAAACATTTCAATGGGAATTTTATGTATAAAATCTTTTCTTTCTGGTGATAACATATGACATTTAATGAATAGAGTGGAGATTTTTTTGAAAATAACATAAAAGAAAGAAAGATTGCTGTGATACGGCTCCTTTATAAATGTCGTAGATTTTTATATTTTGTGTAAAATTTTTCTTTTTATATGTTTCCCTAATTTAACAATTTGAAATGTTTAGTTGCACGGGAAAACATTCAAAGACTTGAAACGGCAAATTCAGTTGAGTTACGGTAATAGCGAATCGCAAATTTTCTAAACATTTTGTTGCTCAACTTTAATAAACTGAATTGTTGGGAAGGATGAGATTAAAATCAAAGGGTAATGAGTCATTTCTTTTTTCTTTTTTGCTACGCTGGCTTGCAAATTGATTTGAAATTTGAACAAAAATATCTTCGCCTCTCAAAAATAACAAATGGCCATGGTTATTTTTACATCGCTGTATCATACTAATTTCCATTGCTATCTATTTGGCAACCGAAAAATTTATCTATTTTTGTTCAAAAGTCAGGGTTGAGCGAAGCAAATACTTGTCTGAAAAGAAGTCGTGCTTCGTTTTAAATGTTTTTTTAGATTTTATTTTATTATTATTATCGGTCAATTTCAATTCGATAAACAAACAATATTAATATGTACATTTTTTTTTGATTTTGACAATTTAGGAAATAGTGGATGGGAAAAATTTTTTTTTAATTTTCTTTCGGAGAAAACCATTGATTAAGAGGAGTTTTTTTAATTAAGGAAAAAAAGGCTCGATTGATTTTTTTTTAGTATTAGCGATTAAAATTTGTAAATAACTTTTGATTGTTTGCGTGAAGCTTATTCTTCTATAGCGATAGACTTGAAAAAAAATTCAAATCAATCCAATTGACTTTTAATCTGGGATAAATAAATAAATACGAGGAAAAGATCAGAACAAAAAGATCTTTTTTTTTGATTAGGAACAATCGAAATCCGTAAATAACTTTTGATTCACATGGAAGTTCTTCTTTGCAAAAGATTTTTATTAAATTTATTAAATTCGTGAACAATTTCCCTTTGTGTATGTAATTTTTAAATAAACGAATAAAATAAAGATATTGATATAATAATAATAATAATATGACTGGCTAATGTTGATACTCTAAATGAATATATAAATACCTCGTATTTGAATGTAACGTGTAAAGCCAAATCATACATAGAACGCCATTTCGGCATTACGTGCCTCGACCCTCGAATTCGAGTGCAATGTAAAAAGCAAAACCAATGCACCATTTTTTTGGTCCACGAGGGAGGACAAAGTATTTTAACGAGAAATGTGAGAAGTACAGATATCAAGAATACGATTTTTCATCATTGGAAATTTGTGGATGTTGGTAACCTGTAAGAAACATTAAAGTAAATAATTTAATGGTATTTTTTGATACACATAAAACGACCTCAAATCATTTTTAAAGGATTCCAAATGTGAATTTATATCTTCGATCAAACCGGAATATGGAATTTATAGAGTGAGATTTGCCAAATCATTAGATATGTCTGTCAAAAATGTTGTTAATCATACATGCTATGGCCGTTAAAATGGACTTTTTTAAAAACACAAAGCCAAATATATGTAGAGATATATAAATTCACCTCGTTAAACCATAGCAATAGGTTTTTACTTTTTGATCCATAGACCCGTTAAACCGATTTTTTTTTTAGAATTTTTTGAGGTCACATCTATTTAAATTAACGAATTCTTATTTTAACCAATCTGGTACTGATATTTAGTTGTTGAAGTGCTCGTTAATCCAAAGAAGTGGATGCATAAACGTCTTTGTGGTTGATTATGTACTTGGAACGTTTGATGGTAGGACCTATGAAAAATTTTAAATTTTTTTTTTTGTTAATCAAAAAACTGAACCAAGAATTTTATTTAATAGTGTGTGCAATTGGAGAATCCAAAAATAGGTTAAAATAGCACGACAAACACATTTTATGCTTTTTTTGTAACCAATTAAAAATTTCTTGATAAATTAAAAAAAAAAAAATAATAATATTTAGAAAAAAAATAAAGGGACATCATTTACACAGATAAACAAATAATATACGGGCATTCGCGCGGTGACTTGAATAAACAACTTATCATTTTATATATAATGTAAGCTAGAATTTCTAAACAATTTTTTTTTATAAAATTTTTAAATCATGTTTCCTTGCCCGCGTGACACCATTGTTACTAATAGAAAGTGGTATTCGCCAAATTGGACAAAAAGAGGTGAATTTACATTCTGTGAAGAATGTTATCACCAATTCATCAAAAACACACCTTTCAATACATATATAAGGTATGATGGAGAACTTCCATTTAGCGTTTGTTGTTTTAGACCTAATGTGAAACAAAATTGGTTTTTTGCTATAAGCATGAATAACATAAACATATTTGCACAACACATTGAGCCGCAAAACGCAGAACTTAAAATATTATATAGTAGTCTAACTTATGAATCAGAACGACAACGTATATTAATTACACAAAAAGGTCAGTCTTGTGCGCTTAGTTTATTTGACGGCGATGGATATAACTACCAATACAATGGTGGAATATACGGAAATAGGTACGATGCCCAAGCAGCCCAAATTGATACCGAACTTCGTGACTCTATGAATAAAATGAAGGAAATTAGAGAAAAGATGAATGAGAATTTAAGATGGAAATAAGTAATTTTATTTTTTGTAATTATCATGATATTATGACACAAATTGATTTCCATAGATCATACATTCATTCATTATAGGATATTTCTTTTTTTTTTCTTTTTTTCTTGAATTTATAAACTCTTCTTATTAAAATTAGTAAAATGCTTTGAATTTATTTAGTAATTATAATTAGCGTAAGAAAATAATAGCCTTCTTTTCCTTTTTTTAATATTTTTTTGAATGTGAATTTTATCTACCTGTATTTTGTACTTTTGAATTAAATAAATAATGCATCATTGTTATAGAATTACCCCTATATAAAAAACGTTGAAAAGCCCAAATTGCCAAATAGTTTTAGCTTTGAAAACAGTTTGGGCTAGAAACCTTACTTGATTGTCGGTAAAATGTCCTGTCGGTAAAGTGTCCTGTCGATAAAATGGGTGTCGGTAAAGTGTCTTGTTGGTAAAGTGTCTTGTTGGTAAAGTGTCCTGCCGGTAAATTGGGTGTCGGTAAAGTGACCAGACCCTAATAATTCTACTGAATGAAGAAGGTTTCGAGGAATCTAACAAACAGTTTTACTCAAAATTATTTAATTGGTTTAAAGGCTTGTATTAGTCACGAGTTTTTTGTATTCTTGAAAAAATCAAAGTTTCACGATTTTAACATACGTGTAACATTTCTGCAGAATGAAATGTAAAAAAATTTTTTTTTTTGAAATATAAGCATATTTAAACAACCTTCAACCTTAATTCAAAATAATAATCATTTTCCTGAACAAAAAAAGTTCTTTGTAAAAAAATATATACAACAGAAATTATATTTGAGGATGACGGTTCAATGTTTGGTTCAAGCATTAGTGTAGCAATTGATGTTGGACGTAGCAAACTTTTAATTGTTGGATGCTGATATAATAATAATAATGATTTTGATTTAATTCGTAATCCGTGAAACTGCAAAAATTTGCTGATCATTAATATGTTTTTTAGTAGTTTTGAGAATCTGACATTACCTCACGTGACCAACGTGAGTCAAGAAAATTACATGACCACGATAATTTTTATTTTATTTTAAAAAGAGTAACTATTAAAAACTAAATAGAAATAACATATTTATATTTTTCTTGGATAAAATTAATTCTACACTCATTTTACATCATAAATATTTTTAGTTGCTTGCTTAAACCTTTAAATTTTATATAGTAATTTTAGGCAGGAATCCAGCGATTCCTACATATAAACATAAAATATTTATAAGAAAGTCCCTTTGAAAATCTGTATATTTAAACTTCGAGATTCATATCGTGTGTTAAAAGTAGAATTTTAATTTATATCAACATAAAGGACGGTTACGTTGGGGTGAAAGTTGGAGAATAATGATTTCCTTTTGTCCTGAATTAAGTCAAAAATGTAATGAAGAACCCTCATGATATAATGATTTTTGAACAAAAACCTTGTGAGTGTTCTACCAATAAACTTTTACTTGTTTCTTTAGAACACCTCTTTTAGCAAAGATGATCATAACTAAATCAAGATAAAATCTAACTTTATTACGGTCATATCAAGATTCTATATATACTTTATAAGGAATTTGAGGTCATTTCTCTTTCAATCTCCTTTCCAATTCACTCTATTGTGTTAAGATGACCAATCAGACAAGGTCTTTATTTTATTTTCTCTTGCCCATTTTTTGGTGTGTACTATTGGTGCATTACCATATTGAAATTTAAACCCTCTGCCACGAAAACCACATTTTTATCCAATAATCTTTATGGTTCATCTTCCCCGCCCTGGGCTAAAGAACTCAATCCCTTACTAGAAAATCATCCACGCCATTATACCTAATGTTTGCAATTTTGTAAAGCTTGCCATTTTGTTGCCAAACTCGAATTGGTTCATCACTTCTAAACATTTTGAAACGTGCTCATATATAATTACTTTCCGTTATACTATTGTTGTTCCGTTAATAAGGTCTCAATTGCAGTAATTCTGGAAAAGATTCTATGTTTTTACAAAATCGTTCTTGTTGATATTTCAACATTACCAGCCTTGACAAATTTTTCTAAAGTATATATATATATAATAATAATAATAAATTAAAAAAAATTGCCTTCTATTTATTTTAAAATAATCACAGGTTTTCCCAAACACAAATAAAACCAAACAGCCACATCATTATTATTTTTATTTTGTCAAAAGGATTGTTACTATAAACAACATTGGCTTGTATAATGAACGTTAGATTTTAGCCATTTATTGAAAAGGCATATTTAAAAGCGAAATTGTGCTTATACAATTTTGTAAAAGATCGTCAAAATAAAGTAAATTTGTTCTCAAAAAAAAAAAACGCGTTAATCATATTTTTTTTGGATTAAAAAAATATATAATGACAAAAGGTTCTAAACGTCAAAATTATGGGCCATGTGTTGTATGTGGCCTAATTGACTCAAACGTAAAATATAGAAAATTGAATGTCGAGTCTCTTAAAAAGACAACAAACAGTCCAAAATTTCATCTAGTAACAACAAAACTTGAAGTTGGTCAACAACTTTGTCAAAAAGACTGGAATCAACTGGTAATTTACGATAGAAATGCTTACAGTCCTAAAAAAAAACAAAGCAAAACTCCTGACAAATCATCAAGTGGTGCACACAATAATAATAATAATGAATTTAATAATGCTAGAAATATAATTCGTGATCTTGAACAGAAAATTTCAGAGTTAACAAGAAAATTAGGAAATATGAAAAAATGGTAATAATTATAATGATAATGATGTTGTTGATGATGACGATATCTATTATCTATTATTTCAAGTCATTTATTTATTAATGTCTAATATCAAAAAAATTTTTTTTTATTAAAATGACTAAATATTAGCGATCAATCCAATCAATGAAATGTATCTATCATTTGAAATTTGGAAATTTTCAAAATACCCACCTTCTAACAGCACAATTAAATAAATAATAATTAACAAATACTGCCAAAATTATTTTATTAAATTAAATAAAGAGATTAAATAAATAAATAAATATAAATATATATATTATAAACTTATTGGCAAATCATTGTTCTCAATTTTTTATTAATAAAGTAGAAGTAGTGGCATCTTGATTAGATAATGGTGGTGTTGTAGGCGGCGATTGTTTGTCTTTAAGATAATCTTCGAATGGGTTCTTATCTGCAAAAGGCCTTTTACCCAATAAATTTATCATGTCTTCCCTATTCAATACTTCTTTTGATAATAATAGTTTTGCAACTTTTTCAACATCATTCTTTTTCTCTGT
The DNA here is from genome assembly GCA_910592215.1 of Entrophospora candida. NCBI lineage: Eukaryota > Fungi > Glomeromycota > Glomeromycetes > Entrophosporales > Entrophosporaceae > Entrophospora > Entrophospora candida. The sequence continues at coordinate 14,989 of CAJVPN010000449.1, forward strand.
CAACAGTTGGACAGTTCTTTCATATGCCGTTCTCACCAACTTTCTCACCTCTTCATCTATCATTCTAGCTGTTTCTTCCGAATATGGTTTCTGGAATTGTGGTTCGTTATCGCCTGGATTATTAAATGAAAGTGGTCCTATAATAGCATTCATTCCATACATTGACACTTGTGCATAGGCAATCTTTGTAACCTTTTGTAGGTCATCCTGTGCTCCTGTAGTCACTACATTAAAAAATATTTGTTCTGATACACGTCCACCCAATGTCATGCACATACGATCTAATAATTGTGAAGTTGAATAGAGATATTGATCTTTTGGTAGATATTGTGCATACCCCAGTGCTCCTATACCTCTTGGAATTATTGAAACTTTCAATAATGGATCTGCATGCTCTAAAAACCACCCTGCAACTGCATGCCCTGCTTCATGATATGCTACCGTTTTCTTTTCTTCTGGTGATAATACCCTCGATTTCTTCTCCAAACCTGCTATTACTCTTTCAATTGCTTGCTCAAAATGTTCTTCACCCACTGATTCTTTTTGATACCTTGCTGCAATAAGTGCTGCTTCATTAGAAACATTGGCTATATCTGCACCTGAAAATCCTGGCGTCAACGCAGCCAATTTATTTGCCAATCTATCTATATCTTCATTGGTTTTTATAGGTTTCAAATGTACTTTAAATATGGCGGCTCTACCCTTAATATCTGGTTTATCAATTCCAATATGTCTATCAAATCGACCTGGTCTCATTAATGCTGGATCTAATACATCTGGTCTATTTGTACCAGCTAAAACAACTACGTGTTCGCTAGATCCAAACCCATCCATCTCGACTAACAACTGATTCAATGTGCTCTCCCTTTCATCGTTCCCGCCAAATTGCCCAATTTTTCCTCTGGACTTTCCTATCGCATCAATTTCGTCCACAAATATAATACATGGTGCATTCTTTTTTGCGGTAGCAAATAAATCTCTTACTCTGGATGGACCAACCCCAACAAACATCTCTATAAACTCTGACCCCGATACGCTTAGAAATGGCACGCCGGCTTCTCCTGCAGTTGCTTTGGCAAGTAACGTTTTACCTGTGCCAGGTGGTCCACTTAATATCGCACCTTTTGGAATTTTGGCGCCTAGTTTCTCATATGCGGTTGGATCCTTTAAAAATTTAACAAATTCCATAATCTCTTCTTTTGCCTCATCCATACCTGCTACATCTTTGAATTTCACTTTAACGTCTGCCTCTTGATTAAATAGTTTCGCTTTGGATTTACCAATCCCAAAAATTCCTTGTGAGCCTGCTGCTCCACTGCGTCTCGTCAAATAGTATAATGCACCAACCAAGAACAAAGTTGGAGCAAAATGTAATAACGTGTTTAAGATACTAATTTCATCATGATATGCTACTGGTATCCTTTCACTTGACGGAATTTCCAATTCTTTTTGTGCATCCTCTAATTTTCTTTCAAATGCTTCCACTGACCCAATGCTAAAATAATATGTTACGCCTGATAATGAGGGAGAATTTGGATACACTTGTCCTGTTGCATTTGAATGTAAGATTACCTTAACTTTTTTCCTATTTATCACAACCAACTTATCAACTAATCCCTTATTTAAAAATGCAGTTCTAAATTCTTGCCATGTTATCTCGCGTGAATTTTCATTACCAGAAACAACCTTATAAAAAACATAAGCTGCCATTAAAAAAGGAAGTACAGTATTGGCATTTAATTGCATTTGAAATTCTTTTTGTTGAAATGGCGGTTTTCTTTGTGATCTTTTTTCATTTTGTGATCTATTACTTCCATCATTATTATTCTTTTTTCTTGATGAATTTTCTGAACCTTTACCATCTTTACCACCGCCACCTTTAATGTTTGATGACGACGACGATGGTTTATTAAAAAAATTTTCAAATCCTCTTGGAATTTGTTTATTTTCTTGGACCTCGTCTGATTTTTTCTTATCAGGCATTGACACTACATGTATTATTTATATATATGTTAATATTATTTTAATCCATTGTCATTTGCAAAAACAATTAATCAACAATAGACATTCACATTTCACCAGTACCTTTCTTATTTAAATTATTGCTATTGTTGTTGTCATGGTTGTTACTACCATTAGAACTTTTTGGTTCAAGTGGAGGTGGTGATTGTGAAGATATTTGAGTTATTGCAACAGAAATATTATATTTTTTTGTCAAATTATGAAAACCTATCAAAAAAACAACTACTACAATAAGATTTTTTTTTTTTGCTTCTCTTAGGAATTCAAAAAAAAAATTACCTGATCTTTGCGTGAATGCTGCATTTCGATGTGAACGGTTATTAACTATTAAATTATTAATTTGTTTATAATAGATAGTTTTTTGAAAATTAATAAAAACTTTTTTACGTAATAAAGTAGCCATTTATTACAAGAAAAATTTTTTGATAAATAATAAAATTCAATCGGCGCGCAGTATGTTACACATTAAAATACGCATATTAATATTTTTGACGTGTGACTGGAAACTTGGATCAAAAAAAAAAAATGGAATTAGAAAAAAGCGAACGATTTATAATTTTTTATGCTTCGCAGACAGGAAATTCTGAATGGATTGCCAAAAATATTCATAAAGAAGCGTTAGAACATGGTTACTCTAATGAATGCTTTGTATGTGATGATTATGAAAAGGTAATGTAATAAATAAATAATTTTTTTGAAATTTTCAAAATATTTTTAAATTAATGATAACAACTTTTTAGGTAGATTTTACAAAAGAAAAGGTCTTGATTTTCGTTACTGCAAATACTGGTGACGGTGATCCACCTGACAATTCAATAAAATTCTTTCGGTTTTTAAGAAAAACAAAATCTAAAACTTTTTTAAGTCATGCAAAATTTACAATCCTTGGTAATAAGTTGAATCGTTTTCATGCTAGTACGGAATTTTTTATAATTGGCTAAATTATTGATAATTTTATAGGATTGGGAGATACAAATTATTCGAATTTCAATAATACAGCAAAACGTTTAGAAAAGAAATTGTTAGAGATAGGTGCTACTACTTTTTATGAAAAGGGTCTTGCAGATGACGCAACTGGGTAAAAAAAAATCAACCTTAATATAATATACATAAGTATATCAATTTATTAATTCATATTTAAATATTTTGACTTTTTCTTTGATTATAATAATGAAAAAGATTGGAGGCAATTGTTGATCCTTGGATTTCAAATTTGTGGCTAGCTCTACCTAATGTATGTATTCAGAATGATAATTTAAATGATCAATCAAAACAAATTGTTGATTCGATAAAGGAAATTAAAATCGAAGATGATAAAAAAGATACAAATTTGTTGAATGGCAACAAACAGCCAAAGACTGAAAATAATATTAAAAATGATTCTAATGATAACAACCATAATAATGATAACTCACAAAAAATTCAAACAACTAATGGTCTACAAAAAGGATCAAAACTTTTATTAGATTTATCAGATATTGATAAACATGAACAACTTACAGCCTTGCCACGTATTCCTGCCACAATATGTAAAATAATAAAGAAAAAAATAAGACATTTAAATCCTTTAAAAAGTTTACCTTCTTTCATTATTAATAACCTAATTATGTATGCTAAATTAGATACAGTATGTTGTTTGTCACATCCTGATGCTTTAAAAAGGACTTTGCATCTTGAGTTAGATGTTAAAGAATTTAGGGACAAAATAGAGTTTGTTCCTGGAGATTCTTTTGGAATCTACGCACCTAATAGTATCAAGCTTATTAAGGGAATATTGAGTATGCTGGAGATTAATGAACAGGAATTTGATGAAGAAATTTCTGTTGAATCTTTAGAGGAAAAAGGTTAAAATTTGATTTATATCTATATATATATATATATTATGGGGATTCTAAAAAAATTTTTTTTTTAGATCTTCCATCACATCTTAAAAATGCAAATTCTACATCAATTATCGAGTTGCTTTCTTATGGAGTTGATTTATGTTCATCACCACGTAAAGCTTTATTGAGAATGATGGCAGAATATGTTTCGGATGAAAATGAAAAGAAGATTTTACTTTTTTTGTGTAGTAAACAAGGTTTTATTTTTTTTATTTTTTATTTATCAATAATAATAAAACAAATCATTATCCATATTTACATTTATATATTTCTAATATTTATATTTATAGGTCTTCAACAATTCAATTGTTTGCGTGAACAAGCACCAACTTTTCTTGATTTATTAACAACATTTCCATCTTGCAAACCACCATTTGAACGTATTTTGGACATACTACCACCTCATCAACCTCGTTATTATTCAATAACCAATTCACCATTATCAATTTGTGATAAATTACATATTGCATTTAATGTTGCAGAATATGACACACCATCTCCATATAATATGAGAAAATACGGAGTTTGTACTCCTTGGCTTGACAATTTAACAGGTGTAGTTACTGAAATGAACAAGCCAGTTAAATTATCATCTGATATAAGAATTCCTATTTTCATAAAACCAAACACGAATCAATTTGCCGTTCCATCGGACATTTCAAAACCTGTGATTATGATAGGTCCAGGTACTGGTGTGGCACCATTTGTGGGATTTTTGCAACATCGTGAACAAATACTTTCTGTCAATCCGAAGGAAGTAGGGAAAAACAACAATGATATTTTAGTAGGAGATATGTGGTTGTTTTATGGTTGTAGGAATAAAGAAATAGACTTTATTTATCGTAAGGAATTGGAAGGATTTTTAGAACGAGGTATTTTGAAAGAGTTACTTGTCTCTGAAAGTAGAGTAGCTGGAGCTGGTATTGATGGAAAACCCAAGTATGTTCAAGATCTTATTAGAAAGTATGGTAATGACTTGTATGATTTGTTGGATAAAAAAAATGCAATGATATTTATTTGTGGGTATGTATATATCAAAAATATTTTTTATATTGAATTTATTTGTTTGATGTTTGTTTAAGCTAATTATACATTACAATGTGATTGATTATATATAGAGATGCCAAAGGAATGTCAAAAGATGTTAATGATGCATTGGTAGATATTTTAATCAAGCATGGAAAAATGGATCGTCCTGAAGCAATAAAATTATTGCAGAAATGGATGAGTGAGAAGCGTTATTTACGTGATCTGGTAAGATTGTTTGAATTTTGATTTATTTATTTCTAATCTGCTTGAATGATCCTGATTTCTTGTTTCTTTTAGTGGGCATGATCATTAATATATTATAGAAATGAAAAGTTGGCATGTAACTTTTACTTATTATTTTTCCTATTTAAATTCTTGTCTATCTGGAGAATGATTACCTCGTAACTCTGAGAATAGAATGATCATATTTGTATGTTTATATAATAATAAAATAATAATAAATAAAAAAAATTTAATAAAAATAAAATAGCACAAAATTTTAACTCTTCGATTACAGCGAATTCTCATTCCTTATATACATGTTTGATTATATGTATCCTGATTTAGGATAATTATCCTTCTCTGTACATAGGATAATTCTCCTAATCTAAGATATATATCCTGATTCAGGATAATTTTCATTAATTTCTACTAAATAAAGGTCAAATGCGAACGTGTTACTAACTCATATAATTAATTAAATCATTCGGAAAATCAATTCAAATAAATATAGAATATAATAAAATTAAAAATAAATAATAAATAAAATAAATAGTTAAAATAAATAATAGATAACTAAAAATAAGAAATAAATATAAATAAATAATATAAATAATATAAAATAATATAGAAAAGATTACTCCGGATTTTCGGGGTTATTGATCAGCGAATTAAGGTCCAATTCGCATTCCGGTGACACTAGCAGATAGTGGCTCAAGAGCATGGAGCAAATTATCAACACATTCTTGGTGATTGGCATTATGAGTACTGGCAGTATGGCCACTGGTGTATGGGAGAATATTGTATCTTGTGTATACTCCAAAATGTTCAATGAATTTTTCCCAAAAATCTATGCTTCGATGAGAGGGATGGTTTAATGTGTGGAAATAATAGTGATTAACTGCATTTGTTGCTTGCATAACAGCATCTTGATTATCAAGTTTCTCTAAGTGTATTAAAGTTCTGCCATTCAGATCTGTAATACATTCTGGCTTGATAATATAACGAAATTTCACCAACTTATCTAGTACTAGCAATCTTGCAGATTCAATTAAATTTTTTTTTGGTTGAGTATCCATTTTGGCCATCATATCTTCATTATTCTGCAAGTCCAAAGCATGCTTAAGTGTTGACCATTTGGATTTAAGATATCGTCGTGTTTTCTTTCTATTTATCTTTCCATCTTTATCCAAACCCAACCACCAACCAAAAGCAAACCATAAATGCTTATTTGTATCAGCAGACAGTAGTTGATCAATTTCATTATCATTTTTAGGGGTTATGATCTCACTATCAACCAATGTTAAAAAATCTGGAGGTATCTCAAATGATCCTAGAGGATTCATGTTAGTGGATTGAGCTTCTTGAATAAGTGTCTCAATCAATAAATCACGTGGAGAGGTCTTGATTTCTTTGGATGATATTTGGTCTGAGGGACAAAGGGGGATACTTTTCCACTCATTCTCAAGATAATGAACCTTATCATATGTGCTCAACATCCAACTTGCATGTTGGGTTCGATGCTGAATAAAATTCAGGCCAAAGTTAATATATGGCAGATAAAATTGTTATTATTTTTAACTTATTGAATTTTACCTTTAATGGATCAAAGACTATATTACATTTGGTAGGTTGGTTTATTATTGGTGGCACATCTACTTCAAGTTTGCTATGTTCATGTTCCCACTTAAGCCTTTTATTTCTACGCTTGTGAGCTTCTCGTGATGACCTTGCTGGTTTATTAGATGAGTTCATGATTGCTTGCTCTGGCTTACAATAAAGTAATGGTTTGCAATATTTTGTATAAGTTAATTTATAACTGGTATTATAAAAAAATAAATTTAAATTTATAGCTGGTATTATAAAAAAATAAATTCAATTGGATGATGTTTAATAAAAATTATTGTATAAATGAATAAATGAAAAAAATTAAATTGTATTAGTATGTGATACAAATTAATATTAAAAAATTTTAAATTACTGTTTATTAATTATAATTATAATATTAATGTTTTTTTTCATTTCAAATCTGTATTAAATATTTGTACCTGCCATTTGGGAGTTAATATTGATCAATGGATTTAGAATGGTTTGTAAATTTTATTATTCTTGCATACAATTAATATTAATACTACTTAATCATTAATATTTTGTTTAATTAGACGAGAACAGGTACTAATGTTCAAATTTTAAGAATGCATTGCACAATAATGTTATCCTATGTCATTCGTAAAGGTTTGTGAATTTTATTATTCTTGCATACAATTAATATTAATACTACTTAATCATTAATATTTTGTTTAATTAGACAAGAACGGGTACTAATGTTCAAATTTTAAGAATGCATTGCACAATAACGTTATCCTATATCATTCGTAAAGGTTTGTAAATTTTATTATTCTTGCATATAATTAATATTAATACTACTTAATCATTAATATTTTGTTTAATTTGGAGAGAATTTAAGAATGAATTGCACAATAATGTTATCCTATATCATTCGTAAAGGTTTGTAAATTTTATTATTCTTGCATACAATTAATATTAATACTTAATCATTATTAATATTTTGTTTAATTTGGAGAAAATATTGATACCCAAATTTAAGAATGCATTACATTATCAGTCAGTGTGCAAATCCTTTCTCTTTTTTTTAATTAGTGCGTGTAACATTCGCTTGAACACCATAAATTTCTTTTAACACTTATAACACGTAAACTTCTCAATTAATTAAAAAATGATACATACAAAAAAAATTCTTGAGGTTTCAGGAAGTATTTTAGTACCTTTAGTTTACAATGAAGCCTTTTCTTGAGTTCGCAATAAGGGGTCAAAATACACGCAAAAATTTACACAAAAACGTTGATTCTTTTCAATAAGACAACTGTATGCTGATTACAATAGTCAATAAACTAGAGCGAACCTTGTTCCTTGGACTTCATTTAGTATCATAAAGACAACTTACTTAACAGAATTTTCAAAAAATATATATACACGATTTTTAAAATTTGTCTAAAGAAAAACATATTTCGTTACTTTTTATTAGGGCGATTTCGTAATAAATAATTCTTGACTCTATCAGCATCCCACATATTACTTGAATCTGCTTTCATATTTAAAGTAGGTAATATTGTTAAAATTTTTTCTTCTGAAATTTCTTCTCCTTGTTGGATTAATTGAATCAACGGAAGTAATGTATTTTTAGCTTCTAATGTAGTTACACGTCTTGATCTTTTTTTTATAACATTTTCTACTGATTCATGTAGATGAGGTTGGGCTTGTGTTTGTAGATAACTTGATTCAGAAAACGATCTAATAATTTGAACTGGTTGGATTTGTAAAGAATTATCTGAAAATTGAGCAGGTGTCTTCTTTTCAGCTTTTTTATTTTCATTTATGTTCTTCATTGTTGTTTTAGTAATGTTAAGTGCTCTTCTTCCCTTCTTCTCTATTTTCTCAGTTCCAAAGACCTCTTGTCTACAAATAGAATTCATTCTTTCGTGTCCATTTGTATAGCAATCAAAAAGTCATTGCACTCCAATAGGATTCAATGCACAAGGTTTTGTTGTTTTCCATAAATTGCATTCAAGTGCTTTATTATCTGCAACATTAAATGTGTCTAATAAATGATTAACTAAATCCCACATAGTTTCTTTGTGTGTCTTTATTGCTCTGGTTCCATGAGGAGTTGTGGTATCATTCAAATATTCAGAGAAGAGAACACCAATCCTCTCATGTTCGGTTTGTGCAGCACTTATTTGTGATTTCATGTTATCTTCATCAATTACATTTCCATTTATAAAGCCTTTAATAAATTTAACACCTAGAGTTTCAAGTGCCTCATCAAATCCAAAGAAGTGTCCAGCTCTGTCTTCAGATGTTTTTATGGATGCTGCAGCATTTAATTTTTCCTCAAGTTTTGGATATTGGGACAATATGGCAAGATAATGTGCAACAGACTTCATGTAATTCATCTTTCCAGCTGCAGGGAATAAAGGAGAAAAAGCAGTTAAGCAATATTTCTGTAATTTGAAATTTCCACAACGTATTCCAATTCTGTGAGCAATAAAAATTCCTGTCCATTGATAATAGAGAAACCAGACTTTGAGGATCATGTTTTTGTTGAAATCACCATCAAGAATTTGATTTTTGTCCATTTTTTTTTTTTTTAACCAGATATTTATCGAAAGTCCCACTGCAGTCCAAATTAATTCAAGAACCCTTACTGTAGAACGATAGTCAACTACACTTTCCAATTTATCTAAGTATTTTACACCAAGTGTTGATGCAATGTCAAAAATTCCATAGCTTGAGAATATTGTAATTAATACACTACACATATCCTTGGAGGTATGCCATTGTCCTAACAATGGTCTTACATTTTGATGTTCTTTTCGATATTTGACTAATCGTGCAAATATTGATTCATCTGCAACAATATCTATGTAATCTTCTTGATTTATTTCATAATCATTATAATACATATCTACAGATTCAAAGATACCAGCATCTTTATTTGGAGTTCCTCCTGGTTTAAGAATTACAATATTTGGTGGAGAATAATTACACCCATGTTCAACACACTTCATCATTTTTTGATAGATTGTTGAAGCATCAAAATCTTTCTGATATTTAATAACATCATTTTCTATTGTCATCTGTAATGATGTAACCAACAATTTGTCAAAAAGGTTTATAGCACTTTCTGCTACGTTATTCATGCCAAACAGGTCTTTTTCTGAAAAATTTTGGAGTATATCCTCTGGTCCTTCTTGAGTATTAAAAGAAAGAGGTATTTGAAAACACATTCTTAATGTTGCATGAGATGTATTACGAGTAGCATTAAAAATATTATAATAAGTGAAGCTTTTTTCTTTGAAATCAATATTATCAATCATTGACAAATTCCAAATTTTAGGATCATTTTTTTTTAATCTTATTTCTGGTTGAATTTTACTCATTCTTACTATTTCTAATTTTCTCTCATTACCACTAGTGTGAGCCATAATTTGCAAGTTGAGAATAGATCTCTCATTGAACCAAGGAGTCTAGGTCTTCGGGAAAGACTTGCCATTACTTGTGGAAACCATACTTCCATCTTAGGAAATGTTATATGCACAATGATTGAAACGAGAAAGGTTATAATTTTTTTAATGCTCAATATATCTATCTCTTTTGGTGTTTTATTTTTTTGTTGTAATTTAATATTTGATAATTCTAATTTTTTCTTATAAATATCTGTTAGAATTCCATCAAAAAAACAAGTTAAGAAAGGAGGGAGTGCATTATAATATTCATCCAAGGAATCAGGCATTTTTATTTTATTTTTTTGTTCAAGTAACATAGTTCGTGAATTCCATAGAGCTTTTGCCATATTTTGACCAAAAGTTTTGCTTTGTTCATTTAATGAAAAAGAATTGGTATCTTCTAATTTTATTTTGTGCATCTTCAAGAAAACCTTTAGTACGAAAGGACTTGGCACTTTTGTATATAACAGGTCAGATATTGTTGATATTTCTATTACTGCTTTTGAACTTGAATTTTTTGCTTCCATTTCTTGTGTTTCTTTAATTATTTGAAGTGCAGGATTCAAAATATTCGTTAATACCTTTTCTTTATATTCTATATTTTCAGATTTAGCAACTGTTAAAAGCCATTTACCTAGAAGATCAAGGGAAGTGGAATGGTCATTGTTATGTAAATCAAATTTTTCACAATCAAATAGTGGTTTCCCAGATCCCATTTTCACATGTAAATGCCCTCCATGATTTTGATAACATTCACAGCATATATATTGAGCTTTAGCAACTATATCAACTTTTGGTTTGCAAATCACGCCAAAGTTATTTAATGCACGACAGGTTATTTGTCCATTACAAGGAACCTGGACATTTTGATCTAAAATGTTCCAAGAATGTGAACTGCAACTTCCACTACGACAAAAGAAAAAAATATACTTGCTACAGAAGAAGCACCGGCTTTTAATATAGTCATCACCAATTACAGGTATTGTAGTTTTCAATTTATTTTTATGGTATTTTTGATCAACATTGAAATGTTGCATACAGATTCCTAGTTTTTTTCCCTCTTCTTCAGTTTTTTTGACAATTTCCCTATCTAACTGCCACATTCCAATTAGATGATTGAGAGGTCTAATTTGTTGACTACTCCCACACGTCTGAATTTTTCCATCCACCAAATCCACCAATATACATGTTGAATAATCATTATTCTGTTCTTGATTATTATTTACTGTGAATGATTCTAAAGATTGAACTGGTAAGGGATCTTCATCATCACTTGTATCATCATAATACATATCTTGCAAAAAAATATTTTTATATGTTTTTTTAAGGGCTTCACAATCATACTCAAAAGTGATATCATTATCATTTAAAATAATATTATCATTCTCCTCATTTTCTGATTCTAAGTACATGATGTGATTTTAAATTTATTATTATAATAAAAAAGTTATTCTGATATAATGATATGTTTTAATAAAATATTATTTTATTTATTTTAATTATGAATTACAGAAAATTCTCTATTCTAATCCATGCCTTTATAACAATTATCAAATTGTAATTCTATATATATAATGAAAGAATCAAATATATAAAAGGATAATAATCAATTATAAATATTTAATATATTTAATATAACAAGGAAATATAATCAACTATAAATAATTAATCTAACAAGGAAATATAATCAATTATAAATAATTAATCTAACAAGGAAGTATTATAAACAACAAATATTAATAATAATAAAAAATTATAATAATTTATTTACAAACTATTTATAGTTTTAAATATAATTGTAATGTTTAAAATATTTAAAATACTTTGCTAAATTAACAAGTTTACTTGCAAGGCATTGAATCCAGTCTTCGACTTCTACCGTCACACAAGGAAGAAAAAAACTTTGAAGCCTTGATTCTTTTCCGCTACCTTATTAACCTTACTTGAAATTTTTCTACAAAATAAAGAACACGATAAATAAACAACGTGAAGAATTTGGTGACGATTGATGCAAAACAAGGGTATAAAACGGGGGCCTGAAGACATTCAATTCGAGTTTTTATTAGTAAAATTTCAATGCCGATCAGCAAAAATTTCTGGCAAAACGACCTGCCCCTTAATTTTTAGGATTTGAACACTGACTGTTAAACCAAGGTGTATATAGCAGTTGTGTTGAAAAACTTTTTTTGTAAACAAGTTATTGTGTGACAGAAGAAAATTATGACAGAAAATTATACAAAAAACGTTAAGAATTTACCAAAAAAAAATCATTTACAAAAAAATTTTATTCAAGAATGATGTAAAAATGAATACATTTTTATATTTTTTTTCTTTATAAATATAACTTTTGTACCAAAAAAATTCCCTTGAGGGAGGATCAATTATCAATTATTACACAACGCAAAACATCAAAAACCCTTTTTTATTAAAAAAAAAACAGGATAAAAAAGACTCTGTATCAAAATTTCATTCAAAAAAATAAAAAATTCAACCAAAAATGTTAATTGACATTGTACCAGTTTAATTTTGTTGATTTCTTATGTTAATAAAAAATTCGACCAAAAATGTTATTTGACTTTGTACTGGTTTAATTTTGTTGTTTTCTTATGTTAAAAAAATTTATCTATAAATAAGAAAAACAATCATAAAAACTT
>CAJVPN010000450.1:0-27810 GCA_910592215.1 Entrophospora candida
TTCTATATGCTCTTTACATTGTCTACCAAATCGTCCCAGGGTAAATTTCATAATATAAAAAAGTCCACCAAATCGTCTCACTATATACAGTAGGACAAAAATACTAGAAATAGTCAAATAACTGATCTATAAATGTAAATATATATATATACATACATACATATTTACAAAAATGAACCAAATTCAGTCAAAGTATTTTAAACATAACTGACAACTTCTAGCTTCTTAATCTAATATGTTAATTTTTTATTCTTAAATTAGAATCAAATTATAAATGCAATCTGTGTCAACATTATGAAATTATATCTGGTTTTTGGAGCATTACTATTACAAAAAATAGAAGAGGATGAAGAGGATGGATGAAATTTATTCTAGTTTATCATGAAGCTGTATTTGTTCAAATATTTAACAAGCATTGATAGGTGATATATATGTGTTTTTAAAGAAATAGCAAAGAAAATTTTAAATGAATGTTTGGGGTCAGAAGAATGAGCCATTAAATATTATTTATGAGATTGTGATATTAAACAAACACTATTGAGCCCTGTAATTCTGGTAATATGAATGTTCACTTTGTCTGGTTTTGTCGCAGCATGCCCATATATGAGAATTGGACTAGGAAAATCAACCCCTCAGACAAAAAATCTATTTTAGTATATAACAATCCTTTTTAAATTTGGTTTTTAATATACAAAGAAAGTATTCCAAGCCCTATATCTCATTCTCTACTATGCAAACAAGATCCAATTTCCTCCAATTGTAATCCTTGTATAATAGGTTAATATTAAATAAGAAAACTCCAAATAAAAAAATCAGCTGAGAGGTTAATTTTCCTAGTCCAAACTCCATATATAGACATATATAAAATGTTCTAACTTTATAACTCTTTATTAGCCCATGGGAATGAATCTTAGGTCTTTAGCTTTAATTCTATCAGTTTTTTCTTTTTTAATAAGGAGTTATAAGCTTTTAAAGTCATGTGATAATCATTGGCCATTATAGATATCCTGTACTATAGAAGTAAAAATTTGGTGGAGATTGCAAAAAGGGATGTTCCAGTCAGTATATGAAATTCAGGTGGGAGCAAGTGAAGCATGTAACATAAATTAGTTAATTGATTGATTATTTTCATAGATCAATTCTAAATTTATATAAATCACTTGCTGATAGTAATTTTTGATAGAGATGACTTCTAATTACATTTTGTAAAGCTGGAAACTTGTCTGGTCATAAATGGAAATGTGCAAGATGCAAATATTGTAATTATGAACTGTATGAATCACACAGAAAGTGCATAGGACATTTAACAACAACAACAACAACAACAACAACAACTCATTATCATCACCATCATTGTTGTCTTCATATACTTCTTATCATCATCATCACCATCATCATCATAATCATAATCATAATTATCATCATCAAGAATAATCCATCAATATATTAATTAATTTTATTTAGCAAATAAAGTTGATTCAAAATTCATCTTATATAATGTACATGCTATTTTTTTTTTTTGAGATTGTCAATTGTCCATGGAGAATTTATGTGGCAAAAAAAAATAAGGAAAAGTTTGTTTCAGAATACTATTGAGCATGTCCAACATGTTGTCCAAGATGTATTGGGCAATGTCCAACATTGTTCAATGTCAACCCTTGGAAATCATTTGGAAATCATTTTAATGATATGACGAAATATACATTTATTGCCGAAGGTAGCTTGATGAATAAAATATCCTGACAAAATATCAATGGCCCGAATTGTGACATTTAATTTTATATATTTCAGATACAGATGGTATTGTGGTGTTTGATGGCTGTTGATCATCAAACATATGTTACATCAATATAACAAATTATTATGTGCGGATTTTTTAGTATCTTTAATCCTATATTTCAACACATTGTAAATGTTGACAACAAAATTCAACTAACAATATATTTTTTGAAAACATGAAACTTCTATTTTAATTTATCAGTTACAATGTAATTTTTTATGGTAAAATTTAATAATAAATTGAATAACTTTAAACCATGATAACTTTTTTTTTCATAATAAAACTAAACAAACTTTTTATAGTTTTATTGTTTAAGTCTTCTATAATAAAGAGCTTTTTTCCCTATCTCATTTGATTACAAAGTTTTTCTACTAGCAATTTTTTTAGAATATATAAAAAAAAAATTTTTATTTAGCAAGAAAAAAAACTCTGTAACCTAAAGGCTTAATCTATTTACTATAATCTCCCTTAGTTTCATGTCTGTATCTCTTTATTTGAAGGCTCTGATGCAATTTTTATTTATATAGTTTTTATATATATTCTTATTTTTTAAAAAAAAGTTTGTTATTGATCGGCATTATGTACATCACCTAATTTTAATTCCAAAATAGTATGCAACCAATCATTTTTGTATTTTTAGCTTTGCCTTTAAAAAACACGAAAAGTAATGCCTCATAGCAAATCAACTTGTTTTGTGTGTGATTTAATTTAGATAATAACTACTGTACGAATACGATGCGTTTTTGTTGATTTTACGCCTTTTTACTCTACTTAAATAAACATTGCATGCCAAGTAAAAGTTGTTCTACAGTAAATAGAGTAACTACTTGTCTTTTAAGTTTCGATGGTAGAAAAATAGTCATATTAAAATTTTGTATTCCTTTGGCTTTTTACAAAATTTATTGGATAACAATTATAATCGCGGATATTCGATAGATTATCATTATTATTATAATTAGATGATATTAATATCAATATCCGTTAATATTTATCCGTAAGATAAAAACTACTACCCGAATAGCCTCTAGTCATGCAAAAGTGTTTTCTCAAATTATTTTGGTGATCGACGTCCTCATATGCTTCGGTCAGGATTTTATCAGATTTGATGCTTCCATTATAATACCATAGAACTTGCACTCCCATAATCAATCAATGATCATAATAATAAATCATGCCTTTTCTAAAATTAAAGAAATTTATGTACCAGAGAGTTGGGTTTTTTTAAATATTTTGTTCTTTTTTTTTACTTTAGCGGATAAAACACCAGCACCATTTTCCAACACTTTGCTTTGTTTATTTACCGCATTCATTCAAAATATTCAGAGAGAATGTATTCTAGAGGTGAAAAACATTGGGCGTAAAATTATTTGTTCTAATTGTCTTTTACCAAATTTATTCATATATTCGTTATCTATGTAATTTCAATAATAACAGAGTCGGTTATTTATTGTATGAAAAGTATTTATTTATATATCATATATCCTTTATCTACATATATTTAAATATCATTGTATATGAATATGCCTGTTACAATTGGCAGAGAAATTTATTATGATATAATTTAGGGTGTTTGTATAAGATTAAACAAAACAACATTTTAATTTAATTACGTGATAAAGTTTATTTATCATTTATTATTATTTGTTATTTAATATTACTTATTTTTGTTTGTTACATTGCATTACTTGCGCAGCACATCAAGAATTTCTTCTGGGCGTGAATTTATACAATTATTGCACTACTTACTATTATGTAAATTTACATTGGCCTTATAATATTATGCGAAATCACGCAAAAATCAGCAATAATTACAATTACAACTTACAAGTGTAATATTATGGCGTGAAAATTTTCTTGACGTAGTAGGGTCGATAAAATCGACTGAGACAAAAAATTGACCAAGTCGATGAAGTACAATGGTATACTTAGTTGACAAAATCCTCAAAGTCGATAAAGTAAACTTAGTCGTAACGTAGTCCTCTGATTATAAAATATGTATGCATATAAAAGATTCAAATTTTTGAATAAAAGAAAATAATAAAAATTTCGACTTGATAATCAAACCATACCATCCAAAATTATTCAATAGTAAATAAATACCATCCTCATAATCTATTGTTTTTATTTGTCATCAATTAAATTCACTCCCAAAAATTAATCGGTGGGTGACATTACACATAGTATATAGCTGTGTGACATGTCCTGTGATTGATAGGGATCGCCAAAAAACGGTTTGAAACCGACCCTGGTTTAGTTTTTTAGAACTGGTTACACATGATCAAAATGTCACACAAATAGTTAATATTAAATGATAAGATAAGAAAAGTATCTAATCTATAATTGTATTTACAACGACTGAAAATGCTGTTATGATGCAATATTAGTTTCTTGACAAGATAATCTTGTGCCACATTACTTCCAATCGAGTGGCATTCTTTTGCATGTGCCTGCCACCATAATAGATGTCATCTATCTGTAATGATCTAATTCTGATATTAAAGGTGCTGAAGCAATCTGTGGCGTTGGATTTATTGTTTCTATTCGTTTATCTATTCATTTGTTCTTTATTCGTTTATTTGTTTATTATTTTATTCATTTTATTCGAGTTACTCATTTATTCGTTTTGTTCGTTTTACTCGTTTTGTTCATTTTATTCATTTGTTCGTTTTGTTCGTTTATTCGAATAGAAAATCTAGTTAAATTTTGATCCGTTGTTATATTCTATTAAATGATTGTTTACAATCCGTTATTTCATTATAGCTTTTTATTTATATTTCTCTAATAATAAATCAATTGTCAAAATTTTATTGTTTGAAAGCCATTGCCTTTTTGTAATTTAATCGTCACATACAAATTATCATATTAATCGTCACGCCATTATTTTAACATATCATTCGTCTCAGGGGTATACATTCAAGATTTTGTGCAGTAAAAAACTGTTCAAACTGGTTTTACGAAACCAAACCTCTCATCCCTAATTACACAACACATGATCCGGGTAAAGTACCCAACGGGGTTTTCCTTAAGATACAAGTAAAAGTTCATCACACACTAGAGTTGTTAGTCGAAATGTATAGTTTCGACAAACACTTGGGCATTTTTATTGTCGAAATATATTTGATAAGGTCACTTGATTTGTCATAATGTTGAAACATGTCAAAATGTTGAAAGTCTAAATATCTATTGAAAGTCTAAATTAATGTCAAAAATCTAATTAATTTTAAAATTTCTAACTAAATACAGCAATGTATTTTTTTACATTGATGGAAAATAACTTGTGGGGATGAAACTAAACACACTTTCGACTTTAACAATTAAATATTTTTTATTCATCCACATGATGGTAGCTGTGAACGTATATGGTCATGCTATAGATGGTTTCAGGAAGAACGTCAAACTTAATTAACATCATCACATTTAGAATCTATGGTAAAAATAAATGGTTTTTTGATTTCAAATGCAAAACAAGAATTGCAATATTATGGTGTAGGTTTACAGAAGAATTGTTGGGTGTTTTTCAAGAAGCTTCTTTGGTAGCTGAAGCTAACAACTATTTAAAGAACTTGTCGACTTACTTGATGATTCTAATATTGAATATGAAGATCAACAATTATTGTTTGACGATTTAATAATCCAAATAGTGAAAAAATTATGAAAGTGATGATAATGACACAGACAGCAATGATGATGAATTTGGAGCAGCATTTGTACAAAGTTTACAGAACGCATAAGATAAACAATTCTGGCATATAAATAAGGAATAATAAGATATTTAAATATTTGGACACTCAATCAATGCTGAAAATGGCATATTTTAATATCACTTAGACAACATTTAGGCATTTCAATAGGCATTTGGCATTGTTTAGACTTTCAACATCATAATCAATTTAGACTTTCTACAGCCTAAATATCAAATGATGAAATGTTTCAACAAAGATCAAAACATTTCAACTAACAACGGATCCGATTCATTTCATCGACAATCGCTTTGTCAACAATCATTTCGTCGACACACATTTTGTCGACAGTTCATATGATTTTAGTGTAACATACGCATTGATTATAGAAGCATCAGGAAATTTAAATAAAAAGAAAATTTGGATACTAATTAGTTTGCAAGCATATTAATGACTGAATTTCATGCATTTTGACAAGAATCATCATCAGAAAAACAAATATTTCCTGAGTTTTGATTCAAACGAAACCTCGATACTATTCATTTAGCATATTGTCAATTTGCCTGATTCACACTATTAAAAACAATAATTATCATTAATTATTATAATCACCAAAATAGTTAATGACAATATCATCACCATCACTATCATCACATGTAAACTAACTGTCAGTGAAGTGTTTGTAGATGAAATGAATTGTCGACGAAATGAACTGTTGACAAAATGATTGTCGATGAAGTGAATGCGACCGACTAATATAATTAAAAAAGAATGTAGAGGTATTTTTTTTATTTCATTATTAATAATAGAAAAGAAGTTTTACGGAATATGCATTACAGATAAAGGGGTTTAAATAAGCATAACATGATAATCAGGTTTTCTTCTAATAAATGAAGTATGTGCCATTACAACCTGGTAAACAATTTAACCATAGTAGTAATAATAGGTTAACGGCTTAATAATATTATAGGATTTACAAAATAATACTTTATCGCCCAGAAAATCATCATTTGTGGTGCATTGTATATTCGTATGTATGTACATATGTACTGTACTAAAATTTCTCGTATAGGTGTACAACCACAACGAAGCTGTACGAACTCAATTGTACGTACGAAGATTCTTCTCATACAGCGAAATTGCACAACCCTGGTTTAAGTCATTTCCTTTATTACCCTTATTATTACTGTTTTAGTCACTTTCTTTATTATCATTGTTAACCAGCCAGATCCAAGATGCTGAATCTAACAAAATAAATCAGGTGCAAACGTGATGCAACTCCTAATTCAGAAGCTGAGATCTAGCACTTGTTTTCTTCTTGCATCTTCCCCTCACCGAAGCTGTATATCTTGTGTACCTTTGGAAGGCACTTACTTGATGACCACCCTCCTTCTCTTCGTATTACTAAGTCTGGAATGCCCAGAATGTGGCATCTCAGAGCGGAAACTAATTTTTCACATGGGAGGAAGTCATAAACACTGTAATTACTTGGCCTCTTGTGATTGGGTCTCACTATTTGCAGCAGAATACGATTCTATTGTTTCCCTATGTCTCTTACTTCTCCTCATCAGTAGATATATTGATAGAGCCAATAGTAATCATGTTTCGACTTTCATTGCATAGTATTGCAAGTACTGCGGGATCACGAGTTTTAGATCTGGTCATAATAATTGATACACACCAATGCTTTCAAATCTTACAAGATCTATGATAGCTGCTGCTTCTGCTCTGTCTACCGATTCCACTACTAGCTTCATGAGTCTGTTCATAGTATAAAATGCCATAGTACATACTAACAATAGCAGATATCCTTCATTGTTCAGATCACACATGATGGCGAAATAGGTTTATTTTAGCGATATTAGCCGGACAAGGAATTTTTAAATGGCTTAACCGACTAAAAAATCTCTCTTAACGTTCATTTTTACATCTGGAATTTTAGTGCAGAATTCAGTGACATAGACATTTAGTTGAGATGGGTCCATCTGCATTACTTAAAATGACAAAAAATCATACATTTGCTCAAAAACAAAATACAATACACCATAGTAGGATAAAAATTATAGAGTTTCTATTCGTAATACAAATTCTATTTTAATTCGAATTATTGTTATTCGTTTTATTCTAACTATCCGTTCTATTCGAATTATTCGTTCTATGTATTCGTTTTACGAATGTAATTCGAACATCTGAAAAGTTTTTTCATTAACTGGGATTTATTTAAGTTCATAGTCGGCTAAGGTTTTTCTACCGGCTAACATCACTAGTTTATTTCGATTTCGATTTCGATAATCATGATTCCAACATTTCGATTCCAATTTTCAAAATTCGAAATTGGATTCGAAATTAGATCAAAACTAAATTTGAAATCTGAATTCTAAATTAAGAAAAATATTGGATTCTCAAAGTCATTATTTCTCAAATTCTAAGAGTGCTGAAAGAACCTCCCGACATTGCTTAGAACATTTTAATAAAGATATCCTGGCAAGTATGCTTCCACCTGTATATATTCTAATGATAATGGAACAAAAGGAGGCTCGCAGTTGATGCAAAAACATTTAGCGAACAGATGTTCCTATTAAATTAAAACAATTTTATCTTACATAAATATTAAAATGACAATTTTTGGATGAAACAGGTTCTCTGACAACCTTTAACTCTTCAAATGTTCTTTCTTCGTCTAATAATAATCAAAATCAAAAGAAAAGGAAAAACGATAACCAAAAGGAATTGAATGGTTTTATTTTGAATTACTATCAGAGTTTCAAATTAGGTTAATCACGATTTTTGATTTTGATTTCGATTTCGAAGACTTGTGATTTTTTTCGAGTTTCGAATTTTATTAAACGATTGTCGTTATCATGTATGGCTTGCATCTAACCCGCTTCAACATATCCAGTGTAATATAATAACTTTGAATTGGTTTATTTTGCATGTGTATTCTGAAGGTGTTTTTCAATAGCATGAGTACGTTTGGATGCTGTCTTACTTCCTTGCACCAGTTGAATTGCTTGTGATTTTGTGAATGTAAGCCAGCCCAGATACAGATGTCCTTAGGGTGTGTGGTGTTACAGTTGACGCCTTACAAACTCTAGATATGGGCCATTTAGAACAGTCTTGATTTATCCGTTTGTGTTGTACTGGTATTGTTTGTGCGCTGATTGGTAGACCTTTGGTATTTTATAATTGATGGGTTTCGCTACCTGGTCATTCATAGTAACATTCATTTTTGTTACAAGATATATTATTATTAATTATTGTTGTTGTTGTTATTGTTTTTGCTATCGATTATTAATTATTATTGTAATTGTTTTATTATTATTAAAAATTTTTTTTTAATTTTTAACAATTGTTTGATGATGATGGCGTTGTTAATTTGAATTAAAATTAACCAATCAGAATTTTATTTCAAAATTTTTTTTTTACAATTGATTGATTGTACATTATATACAAATAATAGACTTTCTAATCAAGAAATCCATGATTAAGGTAATTTCCCTAAAAAAAAATGTCATTTATGCAATAAGCATGATAATAGAAAAAATATGGACAAGAAGATAGGAATACATACTATTTTTTATATAATAAATTTTTTTGAAATTGTTACAATTTGTTATGAATAGGCTCTACAAAAGTCCAGCTTTACAATCGCAAGGATGTTGAGAATACTAGTTTAACAATCTTTGCAAATATGTCACACGTATGTTTCATATATAAACGTACATGTAGATAGGGATAACTTCTGCTGTTCGAATATTCGTAATTCAAACTTACGAATTTCGAATCATTTCGAAATTGTCAAGTACTTGAATACTCGTGATTGTTTTGAATGCTCGTAGTTATTTCAAATATAATTTATTTTTAATCATATCCGAAAATGTTACGAGTGTAGTATCACGAGGATCCAAATGATTGCAAAGTATCCATAGTGATTATTAATGATCACGAGTATTCAAATAATTATAGATATAAATACATGAAATAAATTACGAATATCCAAAATAATTACGAATGTTCGGTTAAGCGTTGTATCTCATATTAATATGCAAAACTCAATTTTGATCTAGGGGGTTTATAACCATATTTTGCTAGAAAACACCCATTAAAATAATTGAACCAGTGTATATAAAATTCGTTGATTGGATAATCTACAATCCCAAATCCCAAGAATACATTAACGCAGCCTATTTATTTGAGAATACAATTTAAATACTTGATCTAAGAGATATATATAGTCACCCCGAGAATAACTGAAGCTTTTCCTATGTAGGCAATATATAAAAGATTGCCATTAAAGGTATGTTATTTTTATAAATTTTTACAAGGCAATGGATATAATCAAAAAAGCTAGCCTAGTTTAAAATATTTCATAAGATTTGGAGTATTGGGCTGGAAATTTGTTTGTCATAGCTATTTGGGTTTATTGATTAACTAACTAACAAAGCTTAATGTTATACAGGGAAAAGGCATTCGTTATTTTGGAGGGTTATTCAAAATTTTCTTTTTGAAGCTCCTGACCCAGGTATTCTAAAGAATCGAGAGATTACTAATCGTCCCTTTCGTGAAATCAAATAATTGATGGACCAGAAAAACTAATAGTCCCAGAGTAAGAAAGATATAAAAAAGCCTCGTCATTTTCAACATTCTTACAATAGTGTTTGGGGAAATGAATTCAAAGATATCACTTGCCAATTTTATATTCTTATTGTGAAATGGTATTTTGTACCACATAAACTGTTTGGTGGCGTTGCATATTAAATATCATACAATATTATTGTTTGCCACTTATTCGTAATTATTCCCTGAAAAATGTCTTTCAACGATTTAGAAAGGGGCGTAGGATCTAATAATAATAATCAAAATAGAAGATATAATGGTGGAATTTCAACAGAAATTTCAGGTGGTATGTATGTGGAACTTGATAATATTCAAGGTATTTCTTATTAAGTTGTATAAAAGAAAAAAATATCGAGAAAATATAATGACACCATTTCAATATTTTTTTAGAAGTATTTATTTAGGATTAATACCCTAAATAACAAATTATTCTAGTTTTTCAAACGAAAAAAGGTTCTAATAAAAATTAGAAAGCTAAAGCTATTGTACATATATACATTATTGTCATCTATATAGACGATGATATAGGGTATAGAAACCTTAGCAAAGATGTTTCTCAACAAATTTTTAAAATTACTAATAATGTGGCCTCAATACAAAAACTTGTTGGTTATTTGGGAACATCTAAAGATACTCAAGATGTAAGGAGTAAATTGTAAGCGATTATTTTATTTTTATTTATTATTATTATTTTGAATTTGAAGCTAGTTTTGTCTTTTTTTTTTTTTTTTTTTTTTAATAATAAATTTTTGATGACAGACACACATTAACTGAAGAAACACGGCATTTTATCAAAAAAACTAATGATAACATTAAAGCACTTTCACAGTTTGAAGGTGTTACTGGACAAAATGTAAAGAAACATTTAATAAATTTTAAAATTTCTTATGATAAATTGAATAATAATGTAATATATCATTCCTATCATTGTCATTATTACTTTAGCGTCAACGTAAACTTGAGCAACAAAAGTTATCAAAAGATTTTCAGAAAACACTGGCAGAGTTTCAAAAAGTACAAAGAGTTTCTGCAGAAAAACAACGTGAATATGTTGATAAGGCAAAGTCCCTTAATATTCGAAATGATGCTTAGTAAGTGTTTGTTATTATTAAATCTGCACAACCATAAAAATGAATTTCTAAAAATAAAATTTTTCTTAATATTATGTTATAATAATAGCGAAGAAGAAAAATCTGGTGCAGCTGAAGAGCAACCTTTGATAGATGATAGTCATCGAAGACTTCAACTACAAGTTTTAGATAATGAGATTGAATACAATGAATCTTTAATAGCAGAACGTGAAGGAGAAATCAGAGAGGTTGAACAAGGAATTAACGAATTAAATGAAATATTTAGAGATTTAGGGACTTTAGTAACAGAACAGCAGTCAATGCTGGGTAAATATTATTTATTTATTTAATCTGTAAAAATAATTGAGTTTTTTAAATAATAGCTTTAACAAAATATTTATTTCTTTAATTTAAAGACAATATTGAAAGTAACGTTACAAATATTGCTGTAAATGTTCGAAGTGCAGCTGATGAATTGAATCAAGCAGATAAATATCAGAGAAAAGCAAGAAATCGCAAATTTTGTCTTCTAATTGTTTGTGCGATTGTTGTAGCATTTGTGTTTTTTGCTTTGCTCCAATAATATATAAGAATTATTCAATTTTATTTTTTCTAATTTTAAATTAATCAATCAAATTTTTTTTCTCAAAAGTATTGCGCATGAGAACATTATAAATTTATTTATTATATTTTATTTTATTCACGTGTTTATTGTTTATTGCATTATTATATTTTTTTATATTATATTTTTATCTTTATATTCTATATGTATAGTGTATTATTATTTTATTAATAAGATAAAAACTAAGCATGTGATTTGCACAACAAAGATTTACACTGTCAAAAAAGTATACTTTTAATATTTGTTTTTATTTTGAAAATATCAAGAGTCATTGACCATATATACCAAGAACTCATGGTAAAAAATGCTCCCGTGAAAAACAAAAATGGTAATTGGTAAAAATGTTGCTGAGGCTATAAAGAATTTTCTTGGACATTATTCCAAAGTTCATGGATTATCAAGCTCAGCGAGGAATATAAATCAATTAACCTAATAACTTATATTCTTATCAGCAGAAATGAGCTATAAATTAGTTCACAGAGATTTTCCATTTGAAATGATGACATTTGTAAATTATGATATCAATTAACTCTTCAGATTCAAAACTTTGAGTCCAAGAACAGGTTTATGTGATATTTGCCATATTTGCCATATAAGGTTCACAATCAGAAGAAGATACAAAGAACATCTATCCAAAGCCAAGTTGAAAACCAAGTTGGCAAAGGCAAAGAAAATTGGTCAATCAGAGTTATTCATTGTAGTGTTAAAGCTATGATTTACAAAAAAAAACAAAATATTACAATTGAGTTTATAAAAGAGCAAAACAGAAGAGGAAAAATCAGATCCTGAAACTCAACCTTAAAGACTTGGAAGTACTCCAAAAATGAAGAGAATGACAATTAGCTGAGAAATTAGAACAATTAGAAACGGTTAAAAAATCAGGAAATAAATCAACAAGCCCAAGGAATTCAGCAACTAAAACAAGAATTTACATTTAACCAAAAAGTCTTTACCAGCATTACCAACAAATTACAAAAAACAATTCATCTAAAAAAGAAACAAGAGAAACTAATTGAAGTTAGACCCAAGGAATATAAACCATATTAATTCTTTCTTATCAAATCTATTTTATCTATACTGATAATTAACTTGAGCAATAAATTAGATTTTGTGTTAATGCATCAATTTTTTCCGGAGGAATGTCTGCCAGAATAACTGCAGAAACTTGATCAATGTTTATTTGTTTGTGTTCTGGAAGGAAGTTGAGAATGTTGCGAGAATTTGTTGTCATATTTTAAGAGAAATATGTCTGTCAATAGTTGATTTTCCAGTAAAATCAATAATATTTTCCTTCGACATAAAATTCAGGCAAGATTCATAATTCTATGACAAATCAGTAAAATTTCTTAATTTGGGATGGAAGATTACGTGTAACAAACTATATTTTTTTTTGAAAATATGAAAAACTCAACATGAAGATATTTTTGATTGTTTCGAAGACAGGGCGCTATATTCATGTATATTAGTTAATAAATTATGGTGTGATTAATATTGGTAAGTTATGGAGGGATCCATTTTCTTTGATTTAATACTATCAAAATATTAATTAATTGTCTATTATTAGTAGAACCAAAAACGTTCAAAGAGAAAGTCAGAATTTAAATTGTTAATAGATGAGCATAATAATAATAGCAGTAGCAATAAAAACAATTAAAAATTAAAGACAAATTTTTTAATTAAAGAATTGTTCAGTTTGATTATGAAATATTCAAAAATTCAAATACTTGATTTGGATTTTATTATTCTTCCTCTTTGTCAAATCTTCTTCATGGTCGATTTTCAAATATTAAGGAATTAAAATGTTCAAACAATAACCAATCAGAATTATATTGAAGGCATGAATAAATTCAACAAGTAAAACTATTCAAATATTAAACATTGAATATGATTCATTAACATATAGGATATTAAATACACTACCACTACCGCCACTACCACCATCACCACCATCACCATCATCACATCATCACCAATTTCTAATAATTTAGAAGCATTATTTTTAAAAGATGGTTATCAATTTAATAAGTTGTATAGTACATCAAATAGGATTATAATTAACAAATTGGGTTCAATAACTTTTCCAGTCTAAAGAAATTCATTTTTCTTACACACATAACTGTATTTCTGGTTTATCCTTTGCAACAGATGCAGTCAAACAATTATTGGGTTCAATTGAAGAAAACAGTAAAAATTGTCATAATTACAATAATAGCTTATAGTTTAGATAAACAATCCTAAAAATATTAGAGCAATGTGATAAATGGAAGGTTTCTCATGCTGGTGGTTTAAATTTTGATAAGGTTATCAAAGTTCTAGTTCCATCTCAAGCATCACAAAAAATCTAAAATTTGTTTAATTAATTTACTATTAGATTTTTTACAAGAGAATAATAAAAGTAGGAAAGGTTCTCTTCCTACTACTGTTGCTACTACTCCTTTTGTTTTAATATATTTTAAAGAATAAATGATCTGAATATTTTAATTTTTTTCCAAGTTAGCAATGTCTTGTATAAACATATATTTGATGGTTCTCATAATATGAAAACCTTTAAAGACTACAAATATTATCAACTTTTATATCGTGATTATCGACAAATTTTAATTTTGGAATTAAATTTAATAAAAGATTTTTATTTAGTGAAACAATTAAGAAAGGCCTCAATATCAATCCGCATTGGTCTAGTGGTTAGGATCTCCCGCTCTCACCGGGAAGGCTGGGGTTCAATTCCCCAATGCGGAATTTCTTTTAAGAAATTTATAAATAAAACGTGAATACTTTTTTTATTACAGTTTTTAGAATCTTTCATAAACTATTTTATCCAATGAACTAAAATATTATTATGATTACCATTAAACAGGTGGTTTATTTATTTGATGAATTATTTTTAATCCAAACAAAATTACATTTCAGCCTTTCTGTTTGATGAACTTATGTATGAACCAGTTCAATTCACAATCATTAAAGATTTTTGATTTGAACATACATATTTTTAAACAATGATTGCACATTAATAATTCTTAAAACCATTATATATATATATATATTTATTTATTTATTTATTTCTTGCTTCAAAAAAAAAAAAAAATCAATATCTGAAATATTAAAATTTAAAAACTTTTTTGAAAAAATTACTTGAAAAGTTAAGCTCAAAATGTCATCTTTAATTGAAAATTAATGTGGTGAGATCAATACGACTAGAATTCTTGGTGTTCATAAAATAACACAGTGTTTCATACTATTAGAAAATATTTATGGAAAAAAATCTTACGTAAAAACAAATGAATTGGCAAACAAAGAAAATCAAAGATGACACCAACAATTCTTGTTAAAAAGTAATGAACATTCAAAATGGGACACACTAGAAAATGACAGGATACGAGGTTCAGCCATTTATTATACCTGCCACCTGTCCTTTTTAGTGTTTACTCACTAAATTTATAAAGGAACAGACAGGCGAGTGGGACAGGTGATTTATAAAAAAAATAGGTGTGAATGGCAAGACGATAGGCATACAAGGTAGCCTGTTACATTATAGATTTAGCGCGCGAATATTGAAAAGGACAAGTGGCAGGCTGCCCTAGCACAGTCAAACCTTTTCAGAACGACTATAATTAAATTCTTGTCATAATGGATTTTTAAAATTTTCTTATGTGTCCCATTCATTCATCCGCTGCGACAAGGTTGACTGTAAATCCCTATTTAAAAGGACAATGAAAACAACAATAAATAATACAAATAAATAAAATAATTACTTGCCTATTTTATTTTAGAATATACGTGTAATTTTGGCAGTTCAAACAAAATTGAATTATTAGGTAATTGTGAAAAATGAGTTATTCCATTCTTACAAAAAAAACTTGAAATAAATCTTTATCGATTTAAAAAGGATTGAAGAATCAAATGAAATCCAACAACGTTTCTATGTATTATTTAATATACATATATCTATTATTTTACTATTTAAATAATTAATGATAAATATCGAAATATAAAATTTTGTGCTCGATTAATAATTATATTGATGGATAAAAGCCTGTTGAGACACATAGACTAGAGAATGAATTATTGATGAAATAATAAGATAAAATCAATTAGAAATTAATTCACTATCAGAATTTATCCAAGACATTCAAAGTAATTGTTCTAATCATTTATGTCTGAAGGTTGTAAACTAACTGATCCGGCAAAAGGATTCTAAAATTGAATCATTCATTAAGCATGAAATTAAAACAATATGAACAGTCATTGAAGCAGAGATTCAGACATGGATTTCTAATTATAATCAAATAAATGAAATGTTGCAATGGATTCAATCAGAAAATGCTTCACCAAGAGACAACAAGTTAAACGAAAAAGATGGGGTGTTGGATAAACTTAGACCGATGCCTTGATTTCTAAAAATAAAGATTCAAAAATCTGATCTTTGATTCTGTAAATGGGCAAGTTAATAATATGATTAATTAGAAACCATCTGAAATCGAGACTCTAGATATGAATGCATAAAAAAGAAAGAACGGGATCTTGTCGCAGAGGAAACCTTTGCTTTTGTAGATTAACATTAGAGAAAATGATGAAACGATAAAGCAGAAACTTACCAGCCGGCCTAAATGATTTGATTAGCTTAGCTGGACTAAAACAAACAAGAAATTAATTCAATATTGTGGAAGAAATTTATGCTACGTCCCAAAATAATGAAATAAAAAAATAAATTAATATATAAATTTATATGAATATAAAAAAAACTAATTATTCAAAAAGTTTTTTTTTCAAAAGTAGATAATACTCTTAATTTATATTGAAAAAAATTTCGTTTGTCTTCTTGTGGATTAACAGTATTTGTTTGTTTGTCAATTGTGTAAAAACGTGTCATTTTTTGGCGCAGCAATTTAACCATGGCTGACAACGACTTCGTTACTGGTGTTACTTGTCTATAGGTGAACTTATTATATATAAGGTAGCAAGACAAGAAATCAAATAATTTTTGCACCTGTTACTATCATGTGTTATCAGCAATATTTTTAAATAAAATGCCTCCAAAAAGTAAAGTATGAATTTTGCTTATATGCTCACAATAATATGTCAATTGGATCGAACAAAAAATATGAGGTTAGGATACAGCGCTGATGCCGAATGACTCCAATCAGTGCCACACATACAATTCAGCAATTCCAAATTATTGTTAAATTATACTTGTAACCAGGTCAAATTCAGAACATACCATCATCATCCCTACCTATAATATAATTTCTAAAAATGATGATCATTTGGGGCATACTGTAACAAAACCAAACAAGGTGAACCTTATGCCACAAAGAAATTTCAGGGATCAATATCACATCCAAACAATACTTAATGTGATTTCGGAACTCATCCATAAAATTATTTGAATGCGCAAATTTTTCAGTGAAAGCCTTTTTAGCTGCTGTGACATCAAAGTCCTCTGCCTTCCGTTTTTGACCCCATATTAGGCTACCAATATAATGTGTGTTTGTGATGACACTAGTAGTTTTGTAATGTCTTTTATTTTTTTTCGTCATTTCTTGTTTCTCATTTCAATATCCACCGTATAAGATAATTGATGCAATTAAGCAAAGCATCAAATTGTTTCTTCGTTAGGTTATTTATTACCTAGTGTCTTTTCTTTTGCATACATACGTTTATCAGTATCTTTTAACTTTCTCTTAATCTATGTCCTGTTTTCTTGTAAATAAAATTTTTCCTTTTCTAAAAGGCACAAGATGCATTTTGTAGTGGCCCCAAAGGAAATTATCACCACCATCAAGTTTTCCTTCTTTTCAAATTCTCTTTTCAGTCTTTCGGTCTTCAATAGCTTTCGAAGATAGCTGGATTCTCCCTGTTTTCCCTAATTGATTCATATCGAATTACTGGTTGAGACGTTGCAAACATTCATCTCAATAATAGACACTTTTCAACTTGATGCCTTTTCTTTTAACTTCCTCTTTGATAAAACAACGGAGACAACCGAGTTGTTATTTCTTTTTTTGTTATTTGTATTTTTATAAATAAATTGCGTCGCTCAAGGATACCAAGATCATCCAGAAAAGAACATTTTAAGAAACAAATTTTGAAAAAATTCCTTATATACAATTGCAAGTCGTAAAGTTCTTTAAAAAATATTTCTGTAAAGTAAAATGAATAATATTAAATCTGAAATATTGAGCTTAAGTTCCAGATTTAATAAATAGAATTATCCTTTTGTGATACTTGATTCAGCAGGTCTTAATATAACAGATATTAGTGAATTAGGCAATTTGTGCACTTTCACATAAAAAATATTAATCAATCACGAAATTAAGAGATGTTACCATTATATAATATCTTCCTATCTATAATGGACAAACACCTTGTCATAACAAATTTCACTTTTATTATTATCAATTTCTCTCTATTACTATAGTGGACAAGTACACAACTGTATTTTTTTATATCGAAAAAATAATTAATTATTTCAATATATTCTAGCAAAATGTGGTTAGTATTAAAGGACAAAATAAATTATTTTTTTTGAGTAACGGTCCCTGCAAATTATATCATACATATGTTTTAAAGTTTCCAGTCTTGTATCTCATTGTTGTGCTAAGCAAACATGGTCCGATTTTCTCATTAGTTGTAATCCTTATTTGTATATCATTCATTATGCAAAAAACCTAATTTGAACCTAGCCAATCAAATATGAGGGTGTTTTAATTGGCCAATTTCATTTCATGTACGTGAATCGGATTCGCATTATCTCAAACAAAATATTTTATTACTTTTATTACTTTTTTATAAAAATATCATTTTCATCAAAGTTCCTTTAGAATTTAATGCCTAAAACGTATTTTAAAACCAGTTTAACTCTAGCAGCATAGTGGAAATTTGATTTCGTTGGCTAAAATTTGAGATGATCACCATCCAAATTATCACAAATTTCACTGTGTATAATTTTGAACAAACCATTGTGAGTAGAACATAACTACCATAGATAATTAACACAACTTACATTATAATTTAAATTAATTAGGACGAGAATATTAACATTTATTTAGTTGTTGCACAGTAGTCTTGATATTTATCTAAAATATTATCTACTCTGTCCTCACCATCAAATCATTTTACTATTCATTTCTAGTAGGATTGTTATGTTGATTGACTTTCTAATTAATATTATATAATTAAGTCTTTTTTAAAAGTATATATAAATGAATAAAACTCTCTTTACCTGTATATAATATTTCTTAACCATTCATCATCTATTATTATTGTAATAAAAAAAGAGTTGACGAGAATATTCAATCATTCTTTACAGTAATCTTTGGGACAAAAGAAACAATTCTGACCTGTATATATCACTAAAGCTTGAAATGTGACTCCTCCTATATAACCATCTGAAAACGACTTGTATTTTTACCCATATACTGAGAAGATAGAAGAAAGCGAAATATATATATATTATATTAATATATATGTATCTAATTGAAATCGTACTACATTCGCCAATTAATTTTCCAGGTGTCATTTACTAAAATGCTCACGACTAAATAAATTTAGTGAAGGCTGGTTCTTTATTTTGATGATGATATCTTTACTACTAAACATATTTGTAAGGAAGTTAGAAGCAAAATAAAAAAAGTTTAGCTACTAAATAATCCAAAATATATATATTTTTTTAATACTTATAAAATTAATTATTGTTGACAGCATTTACAAATTGGTAGTTGATTGTAATACAACGGTTCATAGTTTTACAAACATTAAAGCAAGGAGATGGTTTTTTTAATTTAAATTTTAATACAAGTGTAATAATCAAATAGAAAAAATGTAAATACTTTTACCCCTTTTTGAAAAAATTTAAATAAAAAAAATTTAGAATTCTACTTCTCTCTCCTCTCCTCCTCTCCTCTCACTCATTCTAACAAATGAAATTTTGTTTTTTTTTACTTAGAATTTGAAAAATAATGAAATATTCACCGATAATATTTAACTGAATAAAATGAAAATATTTATTATTTTATTTTAAATTTAAAGAATTAAATTTTTTTTTTAATAAATTATTTATTTAACAATAAAACTAATTAACGAGTAATAAAGAAAATAAAAAATGGCAAGAAGACAACCTACAAAACCTGTAAATGATTTGATAAAATTTTGGTCTGAACAAGAGGAAAAAAAAAAAGAACAATCAATAACATCACCGATAGCAAGATCTCCTACACATAGTAAAACTTTATCTCCAAATGCATCTACTCCTCCTTCTCCTAGATCAGATTATTTCTCTCAGCAGCAACAAAACCTACATCAATTAAACACCAAGTTATCACCTACAACTTCTCCTCGTTTATCACCTACAAAAGTAACTTTCCAAAAAATATTATCTGAAAATCTTTTATCAAGAATATCTAATGACTCTAGAGTTAACGACAGCAATGATAATGATGGACAAACAAATAACAATCAAAGCAACAATATTGCCGATGATGATGATAATAATAATAATAATAATAATAACTTTTTTACTGATGAACCCGAATCTTTACTTTGTAATAATGACAAAAGTTTCTCAACTATAGATAATAAAAACTCGCATTTCAACAAAGATAACAAAGATGATCTGGATAATATCAAATCATCATCAGAAAATCCTCTTTCTATAGTTCCACTTAAATCTATACCACCCGTACCGCCAAAAGGTTCTTACGGCTTGAGCACACTTGAACAAAATCAGGCTTTACCTTTATCTCCAACTAAAAAGGTTTCAAATTTAGTATCTCGTTTTGAAAAGGTTACTCCTCCTCCTACATCTCCAACAGCATTATCACCAACAAAAAGAAATTTCACGACTCCTGAACCAATATCATCTCCTACTAGGTTGGTTTATGCTGATTCAATAGATACAAAACCAGCATCACCATCATCCCCTTCTTACTCTGCAACACATCGATCATCTACAAATTCCATCATTTCTCCACCTAAACAAATAAAAATTACAAAAACCACCACCACCACCACTTCAATAGAAAATCAGCAACAGCAAAAAAGTAGGCCATCAACATCACCACTTTCATCATCTTTTGAATTTAATTTGCCAGAGTCCATATTTACTTCAATATCATCAATTCCAACTGAATCCAAAACTGTTTTAAAATTAAATGGTGATAATAGCAACAATAACAAGAACAATAATGATGGTTTACCAATATCAATTAAATCAAAAGATTTGCAAAATCCTAAATATAAAAGTTTACCTCCATTAGGAAAGGCCTCTTCAACATCTGCAACTAACGACCCATCATTGTCATCATCAAATTTTGATGATGTTTTCAATGAAATCACGCCATTTTCTTCGGTTTTACAACCGCTTTCGGATCCAAGATCAAACAACAATCTTAATAATAATAATAATAATAATAATAATAAAAACAATAATGATAAAAACAAAACCAAAAATAGCAGAGAATTTTTTACTTCAAAACGAAATAGTTTTGCTGAAAAGATGAAAAAACGTACTTCAATAATACGTAAAAATATCCCAGAAAATATTTTTATCAATAAAGATTTGTCATCAATCACAGAGTCCGGTTCAACAAATTTACCAGAACATAAACCTATTTCACCATTAAAGATAGATATTTATAAAAATAATAAATTATCGGCTCCGTCAACAAATAATGAAACCAATAACGATTTTCTCAATGCTCCACATCCACATCCACCTCCGCCTCCACCTCCAGTTGTATCATCATCATCATCGTCGTCATCATCATCATCATCACCACCATCTCGTAAAATACCTCCAACATCACGGAATAACATCAGACCACTACCATACCAAAGCTCATTTTTGTTGCCAACTGTAAATATTTTCGGCAATGAAAGAGATTCTTGGGGCATTTTTAGTGAAGTTTCTTCAAAATATCCGATGCACTCTGATCAAGACTTGAAAACATCCGATTCAAATCACAAAAATCAACAACATGATAACCCTGATCCATATAAGAGTCATTCCCAAGAAAGTAACAATCCCTTTTTGGATATGACAAACAATGAAAATCCTGATATCTATAAAGTTGTAGTAGGTCCAAAACCAACTAATAAAAGACATTCTATACCTACAACACAAGACACAAATGCTTTTATAATG
Source organism: Entrophospora candida (assembly GCA_910592215.1). Classification (NCBI taxonomy): domain Eukaryota; kingdom Fungi; phylum Glomeromycota; class Glomeromycetes; order Entrophosporales; family Entrophosporaceae; genus Entrophospora; species Entrophospora candida. The sequence continues at coordinate 21,911 of CAJVPN010000450.1, forward strand.
GAGATGCAGGAAACCAATATGGCCAAATCTGCTTCTGTGCAAAATGATGATAGAACAGCAAAGAATGGCACTTTTGTCAAACATATAAGTGGTACGATCGAATTAATGCAAAATCTTAGTAGATTTTTAAAATCTGACAAAGATGAAAAGACTGACGAAGTTACTAGATCTACATTACCAACTTCACAATTACCATCATCTAAACCACCCAAACCACCACCCAAACCATACAAAAAGGATGATGATATTGCTTTAACAATCGCTGTACGAAAATCTGGATCATTTCAGACAATCAATTCATCTTCTGGTATTAGATCTGTAAAGCGTAATACTCTTAAACCAGTCAAAATTCCAAAGTATCCATATGGCACTAGAATACCCGAAAGAAATACTCTTTCACCTGCAAATTCACTTAAAAAGAAACAGGCAAAAGATAAATCTTTCTTAAAATATCAAAATCATAATTTACCAGAATACGCTACCAATAAATCAAAAATGTCTGTTCTTGTTCCTCATAATCTATCTTCAACTGAGTACGGGAAAATCAATAAATCATTGCCAGACCTTACCGTTAAACATCGTCATGATAAGTTCAATAAAGTTTTTCGTAAAAATAACATGACTGTACCAGATTTAACACGCCTCGATACTTTTTCAAACGATGAAAAGAAACCAGATTTTACTATGGCAATAATGACAGATGCTGTGTTAGATCCTGCAAAGATCACAAAATTTAGTATAAATCCTTTTGATGAATCAGAGTCGAATCAACTATTTAAACCTGGTGCTCCGTGGATTCATTTGCCTCATCTCAACGAATTCATAAAGTCATTACCAGTAACTAAATTTTCATCTCCAAAAGATTTAATGACAACTGAAGAATATGAGAAATTTATTGAGAAAGTTAAAAAAGGAAAGAAAGTTGATAACTCCATTTTTCCCCCAATGAATCAAATTCCAGAAAATGTTACCCTAGATGATCTCAAAAACAATGCCAAAAAATCGAATAGATTTATTAATCAGGGCCTGCAAAACGATATTATAAGTAATGCTATTGATGGCATTCTCACCATTGAAGGATTCTCACTCGGATCAAATATTATGAGATTTGAAATTGTAAGAGATTTCATACAATTTTTGGCATTGGCTTTATCATTTACAAATTCTGGAGTTTTGAGTGGCTGGTTACGTGTAATTTTGAGCATTATACCTAATTTGTTTGGCTTGAATTTATCTTTCGTGTTTGGTTACGGTTATGCTTTCTTTTTAGTATTTTGTGTTCTTACTTTTATGGGTTTGTATTGGTTCAAGCTAATGACAAAATATGATCCAAATGCTGATGTTGAGGTAAACTTTAATTGACACAAACGCACATATATATTTAATATTAGAATCGTTAAAAAATACTTATACAAATTCATATTTTATTTAGGGTCTGGAATCAAGTCCTTGGAATCTTAGACCAGAATCTAAAAAACGTCATAATATCGCAATGATATTTCTTCTTACAACATTGTACTTGCCTGTTTCTAAATTGTCTATTGATGCATTAGTCTGGGCCGATACATTCTGGGTTATTCCAAATCCATATTTAAATTCAGATGATCCGGTTTTTGAAGACGTAGTGGGTAATGGTGATTCACTTCGTGATTTAAAAGATTTCTGTTATGTTACTAGCATGAATAAAAAAGATTTGAATTTTTCACCAGTTATAATTGGTATCGCACTGGTAACCATTAGTTTTATGACATTTTGGTTCCCCGTTGCGCTCAAACGACTGGTTGATAAGAATGTTCCAAAAGTTGATGCATACACTGAAACGGGAGAAACAAGGAAAAACAAAGATGAAGAATTTATAAAATTAATGGATAAAGATACATGTCCTTACAATTTTATATATAATGGATATAGTGAAAGATGGACAAGTTATAAATCATTTATTATGGCAAACAAATTTTTTAGTTTATTTTTAATATCTGTAATCTCCAAAGATAATTGTCTTTTCCGAACTGTTGCGAGAACGAATATAGAGACTATAAGACAAAGCTTGCAAATAGTATTGATGGTTCTCTTGCTTTTGGTCCACTGGAAAAGCGAGCCTTTTATTTACCGTTCACAAAACACGGGTGAATATTGGTCAAGGCTTAGTTATGTGATTACAACAGTCTTGGGATTATTTAATATCCTACATATTGGATATTTAACAACAAATTATATTATAATTTTAGTTATTGATTGTATAGTAACTTTAATAGTTGTTTGGTATGTTGTTAAGCAAACAAACAGATTCCAAAATTTCATGAAAATTATGAAAAAGCAATTAGATTTTTCTTTGAACATTTACAGTCCAAAATTAGATTTCTCAAAACACATCAAAAGAAGAATATGGCAAGAGACATGGACAACTTTACTTTTAACAGATGAACAATTTAAAATGCCCGAGGGAAAACCTGTTGGATTTTCTGAAAGTCCATATAGACCACCTTATTTATTAAATTTTGGTGGTACTGTTGGAGAAAGACATGCGGAAAATTTGAAAATCATTAGACAAATTGGTATGAAAAAATACGTTGAATCAATGGCACCATTGCCAGCATCATTAATAACGATGAGATCAAAAATTTTTAATCGTTTCGTTGGACCTGATATGTATTATTCACCAGAATACATGACAACCAAAAACAAAACATGCTTTGGTAAGGCTTACGTAGTACCTTTTCCATTTTCAGTAGTTATGGTTTATGATGAAGATGAGAATGTCGTTGTGTTGACACAAGAATGGGAAATTAAAAGATTTATGCAACAAAATGAAAGTAAAGAAATTCAAAGACGTCGTTTAATTAGACAAAAAATTAGAGCTTTGGAGGGTAAATTGATTATTGGACCATGCCGTGATAAGTCTGATGTTTTTTCGCACGGTTCTGTTAAAAATATTCAAGATATGGTAAATTATATTTTACATACTATATAAATATCAATTTAATTTTGTTTATTAATCATTAATTATTTCTCTTTAAAAAAAACAAAATTTATTTGATTTAGGATTTCTTTGGATTGCCAGATGTTCATTATCATCGTGGTTTGTTATCTATTCAAAGAAATCAAAGAACTAAATGGCAGGATCATAATATGAACCCTGGATTCATTGTTACCATTACTTATGCGAGTTCTAATAGATGGGATGCTGATGATGTGGTAAAACAACCTATAAAGGAACGTATTGTTGGGCATGATGTTATAGGAATTACTGATGATTTCCAGATGACACCTCAATTAGAAAAACTTTTTAATGATAATGAAGATATTCTTGAAACTAATTTAGTTAGTGTTCAAAGTGTTATGAAGAAATATCGAAAGTTTTATCATGATGAGGCGAAATGGAAAGAAGATACACTTAGCTACGGATTTTTTGTCAACGTTTATGATAATCCTTCGATACCACTAGAAGCATTACCGGTATTGTTGGTATCAACCGAGAACAATCACCTCGTACAATCTATTCCTGAAAGTGACTACCCAAGTTTAGTTTATTTGTATGAACGTATGAGAATCGTTAATTTATCAAGAGTTCATCAATGGTGGTACTTGTTTTGGGAAGACTTGTGGAGAAAAAATAATAAAGAGATACCACATTTATCTAAAAATCCACGGGATTTTTCACCTGCATATAGTGTTAGTATATGTTACAAGCCAATGACAAGATTAGAGCTGGAAGAATTTTTGGAAAAAAGAGGGTGTTGGCAAAATGGTGGCAAAAAAGGATTTTTGCATTCTGGTGTTTTAAATAGGATATATTTGTATTTAAACAATGTTGTATTTCACGGAAAGTCTAAAAAAGGTGGCGAGCCTAAAAAATGGAGTATAATGAAAGGGGATACAATTGATGATAATGATAGTGATTATCATTTATTACATAATAGAGCTAATAAAAAATCAATGAGAGAAAGAATATTAATAATGAAAGATGTAATGTTGAGAAGAAAAGATAATTTTCCAAAGACAAGACCTTTCTTTGTACTACATGAAGAAGAATCTCAGAGTGATAGTGATGGTGTTAACTCTGGAAGTGATGAAGAAACATGGTGGTAACTTATTTACGCACACACACACACATACATATATATAGATAAATTTAAATTTTGATAATTTATTTTATCTTAATTTAGTTTTGTATATGACCTATTAAAGACTTTATTTAATTTAATTAACTTATTTTTTAATTTATAATTTTGTAATTTATAATATTTATAGACTTATCATTATTGTTCTATTTTTATCTTCAATAGATTTCATATATTTTTAATTATATAATTTTAAAATCAGTAATTGATTGTAAATTTTATTTGATCAATAATGATTATTTATTAAAACAGCATTTAATGACTTAATAATGAATACATGTGTGTGTATATTATAAAAATTTAACAATTTATGAATGAAATGTTTTTATTCTAATGCATTTTTATAAAAAATTAATGTTGATGTTAAAAAAAAAGGATACGACTATTCTAATAACAACATTCATACAGGTAAAGCCAATATTAATTTTGGCCTCAAAGGCGGGCGTCTCATCCAATATACAAGTTTGATAGGCCAGCTTATTATATAAGATAGTATTACAAATTTTGATGACTTTTGTTGAATTAAATCGTTTTCTTCATTTGATTCACATTTATTTAAAAATTACTTTCTAATAAAATCCCAACTCCATATAATACGTGTTGAAAGATTAAAATAAATGCATTCGCGAAAATACTCCAGAACCAACAAATCCACCAGAAAATAATGTCAACCAATAATTCAATGTTTTAAGTGTCTCTTCTGTTGCTACTATTGCTACGTACAGCTGCAATAAACGCTTATCAATTCTCATTATAGAGATATAAACAATTCGACCAATTAACAAAGTTCCAGCATAATTTGTTGCAACTCCAATGAACAAAAGTTATGGAAAATATGAAACTTGATCATCATTATAAGTAAAAAAATATCTAAACGTCTATTTTACTGTGATATCATCAGAAGCATTGAAATAACTTGTTATATTAACTGATATTATTATTGCTATTATTATTATTACTATTATTTATTATTGTTGTTATAACAATTACTATTTAATGGTTTATTCATTTTTTTGTTATGAATTTGAATATTTGAATACATTGAAAGTTATTCGAATAAACAAATAAGACAAACGAATAATAATTTGAATTAAGATTTGAGTATCGTGAATAATTCAAATAAGGATTTGTACAATTGCTTTTATCCTGCTACAACAGTACAAAGCAAATGTATTTTTTTTTTGTCATTCCAAGTAATGCAGATGAACCCATCTCAACTAAGTATCTATGCCACTAAATTCTGCACTAAATTCCAGACATAAAAATGAATGTTAAATTTTTTCTAGCTGGCTTAGCTGGCTCATATCACTAGGCAAGGAAGGGTTAAATTGTAATTGATATAGAAAGTTTTCCATTTCAAGTAAATTTTCTAAAGACCCTGCTTGCTTATTACTAATACTAAATTATTGACAAAAATTTATTGTTATTGTTTTTTCGCAATTACTTCAAATAGTGTTTTATCTTGAAAATAATAATATTATATTAGGTTCAGTTCAGACATGTTTATTAAAAATCTATATTAATATGATTTTCTTACTTCTTTAATATATTTTCAATGGTTACATATGAAGTTAGATGTCTTATATGATGAAGCTTTTAATTTTTTGACATGTTATATGCTAAATTGGTAGGAAAATGTTGCATGTTTAAAAAAAGGGTCAATATAAATCAAACGCGACCGGGGGGTCCTGTATAAGTAGAGATTAACAAGTAAACCTTATTACACTAAATCAGGAAGATCCAAATCCTCCCTATAGCTAATTGTGGCTTCATAGAAAG
>CAJVPN010000451.1:0-27738 GCA_910592215.1 Entrophospora candida
GATTTCATTTTGTTGATATGTCACATTACCATGGAGAGATCAAGCCTCAAAGTTGCACAAGTTTACTATGTTAAGCCCAAAACTGTTGCGTTACATGAGATTTATAAATGAACAAATTGAAACAAAATAAAAGTTTTTGAATTTTTAGTTGATGATCACATCCATATTAGGTAACCCAATGTTTATACTTATTGCCGATTTTACTATTTATGGAATGACTAGGAAATATCACACGACAAAACAATTTTTATTGCATTTTTGATCGGAAATTTTTTCCCAAAATTCGTCGTCGTGGCGCAGTAAGTTGCGGGATTAAGTGTCCTGCACTGTATGCTTATTTCATAATATTACATATTAAAATTTATGGACGTAATATTGTGGTGGGGAAAATTTCCTGATGAACAAAATCAATTCATTGATCCCTATTCATTCTGATCCACATAAAACAAAAATAATTGTTATCACCAATTAAAAATATACTCTCCCAAAATTTGATTAGTGACATAGGCAGACTAAAACAAATTCAGTGGCAACAATTGTGCCAAAATGTTCCCTACAAAGTCTCTTATAACTACTTGAAAGGTTGTGTTAGAAAAATTTTGACTTTAATTATAAGAAACTGACTGATTTATAATTATTTATAGGTTTATAATATTAATTGATGAAATGAAAATATCATAGCAACACTATAATAGAAATACAAATAACTCATAAAAAAATAGCTTTTGAATTTAAAACTTAGGATCAACTTACTATATAAATATAAAATTATTTAATATTTGTTACTATTAACATAATTATCAATAGAATAATTAATAAATTCAAAATTATTATTATTAGATCTTTGTCATTGTCTATATCTTCTTTGGACATTATTGTTTCCATTATTATTAGAATTGTTTCTAATATATGGATTATGTTGTAGTTGGTCTTGGGTGACATTTGAAATGAAGGTTGTTGGGGGGAAGAATGCGAATCACATTTAGAATACAGTAGAAATGAATTGATTTCATTTGATAATTATTAAATTTTAAAATCATAACTTTGTTACATGACCTTTCTACACTGCTTCCAATACAGTATATAAATTTATATTGTGTAATGATCTTCACAAATTTTAGCCAATGAAATCAAACTTCCAACATATTTAAGATTTTCTGATTCATAGATGGATCATCAAAAAAAAACTTTTTCATCTTCTTTTACAAATTTAATAAAAAAATTTATTATTTAAATAAACAAGTTAATAAAAAAATAAAAAAATTTATTATTAAATAAACAAGATAATAAAAAAAAAAGAAAATCAAAAACAATGCAGCAGATTCCCTTGTAAGTATGAGTAAGAGAAAGATTCAAAACTTTGAATAATTATTTTAAAGAGTTTTTCTATATAGTTTATCAAATAACTTGAATTCTATTATTTTCTACTTTTTTTATTCAATGAATGCTAAAAGGTAATAAGCAAATTGTACTCTCATCAAATGGGTAGAATTGATTGTTGTTGATCTCCAACTCAGATGGTAAAAAGATGTTTTTAGAATGTTCTTCATCTTGCATACAGTTGCAAAGGAAAAAATATTTTTTCAGGTAATTTTCAGGAATTTTTTTAAAGTATCATGTGCTTAAATCTATTTTTAAATTCAAATTTAATATTTAAAGCCAGCTTCTTTCACATTATTATTTACTTCCAAAAAATTTTTTAAAATTTTAAACGTTTTCTTTCTAATTCGGCTTGTTTTATATATATTTGAAATACCCCTTTTTTAAAATTTTTAAAAACTCTACCATCGCGTATATAAAAAATAGAATATCTCGCGTAAAAAAACAAACTCTTAATCTCTTTTCAACTCATTTTAAAGAAAAAGGATTCAAGGAACTCGATCTTCTTTTTTCAGCTCACTTCAACTTGTTAAAATTTAAAATGTCTTCTTTTCATGATAAAAAAAGAAAAAAAATCAAACAAGCAGAAGAAAAAGATATTACTGGGTAAGTGTTTTAAGGATGGTGGTGGTGGCTATCGCCTGTCACTCATCGTCACTCTAGTTTAAGAAAATAAAATATTATTCTACGATTTATATACTAATCTTGATATTTACTTCTTAATGAATCATTGAATAACAGTGACAACAAAATTAAAAAAATCAAAGTTATAAACGATAATGAAGATACCGTAAAGTCTGGAAAGATAGCATCCCTTTTTACATATGTGTAACATTTTTTTTATATTGACGCTCAATTGTTTTAAAGTAGGGGGTGCTATCTTTCCGGACTTTACGGTAATATCAATTTTGACATCATTGATAGTGAACTTTCTAATTATCCAATTGTCAACGTTGTTAGTGGTGGTGGCATTGATGCTAGTATTGGTGGTGATGCTGGTGGTGGTGTTAGTCTTTTTACTAACATTCCTATTAATGATAATAATCATCACGAAATATATAGTGATGATGATGACATATATTGTCCACTATCTGCGCGAGGTTTTTTTAATTTTTAATTTCCTATTTTAATATTTCAATTCAATTTTTAAATGCATACATACATACATACATATTAATTAATTAATTTAATTAATATTTTTTTATAGCACTACTTAATGATTGGTTTGATGATGACGACAATGAAATTTTTAGTGATCATGATGATATAGAGTATTGTCACCCACCTGTCCAACTTTGGACAGGAGCATAATGGACATTCGTTTATCACATTGTGACTTTTGATTTCATTGGCTAAATTTTACAATGATCACCCTCCAAAAAATCACACAAAAATCAAATCTTATTGGCTTGAAGATCTTTTACAAAAACAAAATTATAATTTTTATATATATACAACCTTAAATAATAATTTTATTTTTCAAATTGACAAATATTAAAATTTGTTTTAGGATGGTCAACATCCAATGTAGTTAATTGAATATGGATATAAAATGTATGCATAAAATCGTAATAAATAGTTTCTTTTGCAATCCCAACAATTTTTTCTCTTTGCATTAGGTGGGTAATTAACCAAATATGAAAAATGTACTTTAAAAATTATAAATGCTACAATTATGAACACATGTGTTTTTTTCCTACCAAAAAAATGTAGATTTCCCATCTAATATTAACACATTCACATCATTTTGAATGATATCAAATATTCATATGCCTATATATTCCTTCCACATATAAATTGAATTTTACATCATGATCAACCTTTAATGTTATTAAATATGCAATTAAGTATACCCGGTTAGTGTTGGTTTCCAAAACCATAGATTGTAACTGTGGGAAGGTCAAAAGGTTTCACCATAAGTCGAAACTAGTTTTGACTTTTGACTTTGAATTTTTGATTTAGTTTTGACATATAACTTTTAATTTTAGTTTTGACTTTCACCTCTTCAAATAGTTTTGGCGACCAACATTAATATCGGTTAACTTTTTTATAATGATATAAAAATTTTTGTTTATATAGTATTTTGAAGCTGACCAGTTGTTACTATAAGCAATTAATTGATTACAGATGAACTGCACCGTATCAGAGGAGAAGGGGTCTACGACTCATTGAGAATTTACCAGACAAAAGAGTAGAATATTACCAAGTCACAAGAAGGAATTGCGTTTTTATAATCAACGAGTTGATTGTTTGTGTTATACAATTAATTGTGTATCCATGCATCTTTCTTTAATGGACTTTTCCATTTATGATTTCTTAATTTGTAAGTTCCATTTAATCCAATTTCTTTGCTATAATAAAATTTTATTTTCAATACAAAATTTTGTTTCAACCACCTTTTTATCATACCGTTTTTTTTGTTTTAAAAAAAGAAACTAAATTAATTATTTACACAAATTAGTGTTATTAAGACACCCACTTACCTATACAACAACAGTTATTGAAAAGATTCCTGAGGGCGAAGAACTCATATTGTTAAAACAAGGAGCGAATTATGGAGAGGAAATGAAGAAAAGGACCTCTTGTAACATCACAAAGACAAAGACAACGCACAATTGATGAATATTAGATGAATTCAGAATATGGCGAAATGAAAATGTAGAATTACCAAAAATTGAAGCTACCGTTAAAAAGATGAATTACCAGAAGGAATATCAAAAAAAGGAGCCAACACAACTTTGAATATTCTCTCCAAAAGAATCACCATATAGATAAACAAGATCTTCATATCACATGTGACAATTGTATGAACAGAATGAAACAATTGTCACTTTGGTTCTGGTCATGGTTAACAATGTTGGGTTGGTATGAAAATATTCATATAAATTTAATGATATCTGGGCACACAAAATTTTATTTGTGATGCTGAATTTGGATCTATTAAAAAAGCATACAAGACCAGTCATATAAATAATTTGAGATGGTTATAAACAAATCATCTATACATAATAAGTCCATTAGATATAATAATGGAAAGGCTTTAATTCAATGTTAAAAGATCATTTTAGAACTTTACCAAATATAAAAAAGTATCATCATTTTCACTTTAGTAGTTTGTCAGATAATATCGAAATCAAAAATATCCGGCGAGAAATCTTTTGAAGAATACAAATTTTGATAAAAATACACAATTAAATTTTCTTGAAGTTGCTTCTTAACATTCATCAGCATGTAGATAATCCATATAAAGATATTTTCTGTCCAAACCCTAATTTATTATTAATATTAATATCATGTATTTTAGATTTTGTGCAAATTAATTCTTTGTTGATTACTCATTTTTTTACTAAATAAACATGACCAGACTTTTCCATATTACGCAAAAAACTCAATTTTAGTCAGGAAGGCATATAAGGTACCTTTTGCTCCCCGCATGTATTTTTAACTTTGAAGAAGATCATTTTGACAAAAAAGATTTGTTCGTATTTCAATTTTCCTGTAAAAAGTTCATTGACAAGCCTTTACCATTGCCATTTGCAGTCGGCAATAATCCAATTTACAATCAACAAGCATCAAATAGCATATTGCAGATTACAAATTACGTTTCTATAAAAAACGGGTTGTAGAGAATTTTCTTTTTAAAAAACGGAACGTTACATTAGTGAATTTTGAACGATTCACGTAAAATAAGCAAGATTTCCAAAAGACTAATGGTCAAATATTTATGTCAGACAAAAGTGTTCTTTCCAAAATCAAAAATTTTTTTCACACCTTTATTAATAATTGTTAACTATTTGTGAAATGTAATTTAATTTTACACCTTGTTTTGGTACCCGATGTTTTCTATCATTAAGGAAAAACTCAGGATCACATTCAACTAAATTTTTTCGAGGTAATTGAACTATAGTATTGTCTGGAAAGGGAAGGTTTTTATCAGATTTAAATTTCCTTGTAGGCGGCTGAAATATAAAAAGTAAGATAATTTGTTTTTAATGATTATATGATTACGATGATGACAATAATTATGTAATTATAAATTATTTAATTAAAAAGTTTTTTTACCAAAATATGATCAGCATGAGCAGGACACATCCACCTTTTGCTAATTGGTGGACGTATCACCATAGGTGGATCCAAACAATCAAAATGCCAACTAAGTGAACAATAGTCACATGAAATCATTGGTTGTGTTTGACAAGGACCTTTTTCACATATATAGCATTTTTTCCATTGACCAAATTCATCTTTTCGAAATTCACAATAATCGTATTCTTTTAATTCACCATTTTTTCTAATGTAAAAATTTAAGATTTAATATATATTGTATATAAATAATATATAATAAAAAGAATAATTAATTACAATTTTTTCATCTTTAATGTATCTACATATTCTTCACATTGGCCAGTACCAACTAAATGAAATTGATTTAAAATTTTGAATATTAATTTTTCATTCTTTTCATTGCTAAAAATTTTGAATAATATATATATGGAAAAATTATAATTAATAAAACCTCCTTCAAAAGTATTTCTTAAACTTTCAGGAAGTGAAAAAGATTTAGGATTAGATGAACATGCTTTTTCTATTAATTCTTGAAATAAGCCTTGTGGACCTGATGGTGGATTCTATTTTAATATTTAATATTCAATAGTTTTAAGAATTAATATTACAATAATTGGATAAAATGAATCTTTATTTAAGATAAATAAAATTAATAAATCTTTGATTTTTATAAACTTACTTCCTCTGCACAACAAACCCTACAATACCAATTTCCTTGTGGTGTATTGTCAATATCAAGTGGAGGCACTAAACACGTGAAATGGAAAGCTCTTGGACAAGAATCACAACACATTAATTGACCACCATTACCACAAGTATTACAATAATCTTGATTTAACTATATAATAAATAATAGAATAATAAACAGAATAAAGATTAATACAAAAGAGATATTGATTTGTATTAATTAATTGAATTAGAATACTACTTGATGATGCTGTTGATGATGATGATGAGATGAAGGAGTGAGAACTTTTTTTGGTTTTGGAGTTCTAAAAGAATAATTCCTATTATTTATTATTTGATAAATTAAAAATAGAAAAGATGCTCCTATGAAAACTGTTTGAATTATTAAAAAAATTCTAAAAAAACCTAATAGATTTACCTTGCATTTGAATCAGTGGTATTTTGATCTACAATATTTTGATCTGGAGTATTTTGATCACTAATAATATTTGGCTCAGGTAAACTAGTAATATTCATGTTTTATTATATGGGGCATGCCCAGACAAAGTGAACATTTGTATCACCACCAAGTATTCAGGGTCCAAAATTTTTAATATCACAATTGTACTACTGATTTTACAAATTACCTTAAATGCACTTACTGTTTATTACATTTTTTTGGGACCAGTAGCAAGACTAATAAAATCAAAATAATTAGAAGCGAAGGCACTAAAAGTCAGTAATAATACTTATCCAAGAAAGAATTTTTTGGTTGAACAATCTAAATGAGAAAGTAAAGGGTCTGACAACTTTTCGGTTTCAAAGGTAGAAGAAGTAGTAGCAATTAAAATAAACTTCAACGATCTACTTCTTTATTGAATAATTCAGTGTTTTGTTGGGAATCAAAAAATGGTAATAAAGCTTTTTCCAAGGCTTAATTTTTTCAATATTCTTAAAGTAAATGACTGGAAATTCTCCTTTTTCAATTTCTTTATTATGAGGATTGTTATAAATCTCTTGAATCTTTTTTTTTCAATAAATTCAGGATTTTTGTGATTATGTTGATTAAATGATTAAAGTCGATTAAATTAATTTGGCCTTTAACTCGTCTAATTATTGGTTGTGTTCTTCCCATCCAGCAAGTTAACCCAAGAAAAGTCTTTTAACTTTGGGGTGTTTTTCTAATTCTTCTGTTACATCTCTTTGGTGTTTTTTTTTCAACGGTTTCAATTATTCTATTCATGTTTCCCTCCTCACTTTTCTTTGGTTTCTTCTTTGGCTGGTTTCTTTTTTAATAAAAATCTAGTAGGTGTTCAAGTGATTAATGAATTAGATCAAGTCCAAATGAGACAAAAGGTAAATAGTGCCATCAATTTATCCTATGGCTTTTCTGAAATGCCAAGATGTTTTTTCTATTCATTTTTGTTTATCTCCTTGAAATGCTTGCTGGTTGGTTTGTTTAGTATGAATGTATTCTTCAATAATTTTATGGCTTCCGCACTCCTTTTCCTTGAATTCAAGTGTTAATCAAAAATATCAGAGGTCTGCATGGATCATCATAATAATTGAATGATTACCCAACCCGAACCGAACTCGACCCGTTTTTATTGAATGACTTCGTAACACAATAATAAAATGCAGTTTTTAATTTACAAGAAAGGAAAATTTACTATAATAAGCTTCTTGACACAAGAATACTTTCAATTGTTTGTGTATTTAAATTTGAGCGAAGCTCATTTACCGTAAGTCCGGCCGCACTAATTCTCTTTCACTAGGTGCGCTGGAACATGGGATTGAAAGATAATGAGCAGCAACCCTTGAAAGTCTTGGATAAACACGTTGATGGTCTTTGAAAATTTTACACATTTAAAAATAATTTATTACAAATAAATTTTTTTTTTAACAGTGCCATTTAAATTGAGTACTACTTGTGTGATTGATTCGATCATTGACACTAAAGAAACAAATAATTTCACAGTTATTGAAACTAATTCCATTACAAGAGTGGAAAAATTTTTTAATCTTCACCTAATTGCCTTTTACTATCATTTATTAATGAATTAGATGAAGGCGCAATTTATATAATAAGGTATTCGACTTTGCGTTTGGTACCATCATATAATTATTGGCTTTAAAAAAGAGATCGTGGCTGGAAAGAGAGAATTGTTATGCAACCATTAATAAAAATATTATCAACAGAAAAGAAATTTTGTTGTTATACAACCAACAATATGGAATGGGTTGTTAAGCAACTATTAATCACGCCTTTATAAAAACGTTATATGATATTATTTAGTGTAGCTTTAGATAGTTAAACAATTGGTCTGGTCACCCAACCTTTAATCAGAAAATATTAGAAAAAAAATTTCTTTTTTCAATAACCAAAACTTCTATTATTTTTAGAGCCTAAGTGACAGATTTATTATAATGGCTTTTGTTATTAAAAGAATAAAAAACTTGATTTGTAAAATGCTACTTACAGAAGAGAATCAATAGATTATATAAGCAAAGAAAGAAAATTCTGCGACATGGGCTGTTGTTTTAGACTTTCCCTAAATTCAGAGTTTTGAGTCCTGGGTTGCTGTCTACCTTAAAGGTAGGATTATTGCAGGCAACTTTTCGGCTAACATATCAGCAGCCTTCTCTGGTCTGTGAAGATTAGTGAAAACGTCATTGACGATCGATGTAGTTTCGATAAACTCCAGGGCCATGTATCCCCCCTGGAATTTGGTAGCATCATTGTATCTTTCGGTCCATCAGGTCAGTTTAGCCTTGTGTATATGAGGAAGATGGGAATGACTGTAAGTGTTCAAGGTAGCGTACGTGCTTCAACGCTTGCTAATTTCCGATAATCAAACATTGCATATCGAAATGTTTCATATTTGAATTGTTTCTTCTAGAACTCAGTCATACTGCCTTGACATTTTTATAATTGAATATTTATAATGATATTATTATTAACGATTACGAAAAGCAAAATACCAATCGCTTGCTATCTTGATAAGAATCTTATAATTACCCAGCAAGTTCTGCTCTGCGTTTTGATTTCCTTAAAATATTCACATAACAAAATATAGTACCTCCGGTTAGTTATTAACACATCTTCAGAACTAAATCATACCAAACAACATTCACGTTTCCTCATCTTTGTCAAAAATAAATTGTTTTTCAAGAAAAAAACCAATTCGCGTCTTTTTCTTTTTAAAAAATGTCACAACAACAACAAAAGGCAAATACGAGATCGCTGGGTAAGTGGTACTTATTAAAAATAATGGTGGTTGTCACCACTTGTCATTCTAAGAGTAGTGGTTGTTTTGAGTTATTCCGGTCGAGTTAAAACTTATTTGATTTTATTTTTTTTTTTTTGGCGCTTCATGCTCGTCATCTATTTCATCGTCTTCAGCTCCATCATCACCGAGATACTAATATATTATCTTTAAGTAAGCAATACTTTAATAAATTTGAACTTCTTAATAATATTAATTTCTTAATAACAAGATAACGAAATACTTAAAAATCAAGGAGAGAGAAATAATAATATAGAAAAATAGCAGAATTAGATAAAGGCGAATTTGAAACATATAAAAATATACCTCAAATGTTTCCTATTGAAGAAAATGAACCATGAAAATGGTTGGCAATTCCTTCTTCTTTATCTCCTTTAGAAAGACTTTTTTCGATGCGGGGCAATAAATTACTTTATTGCGAAACAGACTTAGTTCATAGTCTGTTGATCAAGTTCTTTTCTTGAAACGAAACAAAAAAATTTGTTATAAAAATTGAAAATAAAAATTAAGATTCATATTGTGATAAATAAGACTTTTGGACATGTGACCTAGCCCCGTTTTAATATATTTGAATTTTTATATTTTACATTTGTGTTTACTATACTGTAAAGTGTGTTTACAGATTTGCCAAAGCTTTCTAGGTATAAGAAAGATGCAGTAAACAGGATAATTGTTAAATAAATTCATAGAATAAATTAATTGACGAGTGTAGCTAAAAGTTAACTCGGACTCAGTCATAAACGTAAAACAATCAAGAAGATTGACCAAAAGGTCATTCGCAATATAAAAATCGAATATTTCGATTTACCGATTAGTTTACGATTTCAATTATCAATTGTAAAAAATCAATCGATTAACAACTCTACTAGAAATGATTAATGCATTAAAAATAACTTGGAAAATTTCATTGACTCTGAAGTATCAGATGATGATGCAAAATTTATTTTAATTTTATGTTATTTTGTTAATTTAAATCTTTAAATTGACAATTCTTTGATTCCACCGAATTTACATTCTTATATTTTCAATCGATGGATTCTCATTTTATTTCCCTCTTATTCTTTTCTTTCCTATTTTATTTCTTTTATTTCTTTGTTCTTTTGTTTCTACATTCCTTTATTTTTATTCCTTTACTCTTTATTTCATACCTTTCGAGGTTAAACCTACAGTCAAACCTCGTTATAGATAGCCCTCGTTGTAACGGATTTTAGATTTAAGAAATAACGAATTTACTAGTCGCGTTATAACGGATTTTATGTTTTTATATATTTTCCTTAATAATATTCGTATTTAATTATGTCACACTTCGCTATAACGAAGTTCAACTGTATTTCATTTCCTTGTTTGAATGCAATTGACAAAGCCAGGCAACCTTTATTTATCTTTATCAACAAATTCTTAAGGATTTTCATTTAATATTAATCAATTTAGTATTCAGTTATTCCACGGAAATCCTGATCAGTTATTTAAATTATATTATCAATGAAAGGAATCAACTAATAACCTTTGTCAAAATAAAACTTGTTATCCTTGTGGGATTAAAGGACACATTAAAAAAGTGAAGTTCAAGGATTAATTGAAGAAGGAATAGAATTGGTATTTCCTTATTGTAACTACTGGAGAAAAGAATGACACTTAAGAAAGGATTGTGATAATTTAATAAAGGATAACATTGTTACTCCAGTAGAGGAACCTTTATTCGAAGAAGTACCTTATTATCCAATATAAAATATCCATCACTTGGAAATGTATGTTGTGGATTTTAATATAATAATAATAACAGTCTCTATTAGACATAAGTTGCAAGGATGTTGAGAAAAATACAAGAATCTGTTCAATATTAGATCCTCCTTCAATATTAAGACTTTTTTTTAATAATATTGAAATTGGAGAAGCTAACAAAGAAATTGAAAAATAAATAACTGAATACATCACAATGCAAACAATAGTAATCATCCTCAACCAACTTTACATGATATATATTTTTATAATCTTTTCGCTGCTAATGATAATAACCCTAATACTAATCATCACAATAATACAATAATTAGTTCAATTTGCCTTCAACTTCAGATAACATGAAAGAGGAATTTTCACCATTAGCCAAAATAGCCAAAGATTGCCTATCAAGGTTTCAACCAGAAATCACCAAAGTTTGCTTATGCCTAAAATTGGATCAATAATGATTTGGGTAATAAAGATGTTGTAGAAATTAATATTGATAATGATTTAGTAATGGAGAAAGATGATGATGATATTAATTGTTTGGACTATTTAGATGAGTAAATGTGTTTTTGTATTTTATCATGATAATATTATTATCTAATTGTCATGTGAGTTTTGTTTTCAGGTTAATAATTTCATTTATTACATAATAATAAATAAATTGATAATGGTCTGGTGACTAAATATTTAAATAAATAAATTGAATTTTAAAAAGACTAGACTGGTCTAACTATTTAACAGCTTTAGTGCCATGGTCCTAAGACTATATAGTCCAAACAGTCCAGACCGAGATTTAAGGCTGAGACCAGTCCATCTCAAGCATGGATGGACCAGTTTTAGATCGGGCCGGATTAGATGGGCCATTTAGCATCGCCACCTGGAAAACAACCAAGGTCCGAATTTTTGAGAGTTTTTCCAATAATATCGGACAAGTCTGATAGATAAATATTTAAAATCACAGATTCAATATTTGGTGGTGAAACATTCTTCAAATATTTTATCACAATTGTCTTCGAATAATGAAAATGCGCAGAGCGTAAAATAACTGGGTATCAGGATTTCCTCCGTCGGTTGCTTTTTTTTAGATTCGAAATTTTTCACTTTCATATCAAGCGCCCACCAATATTTGACAGTGTTAACAACACTGTCATCAAGAGGCTGGCGAATAAATAGTTCTCTAAAATACTTGGAGTGCCTGTTCTATTTCTTTTTTAATACCTTTGTAGGTTTTAATTGTATCATCGAGCTGCAAACTTTTAAACGTTGTGTGTTAATATATTCTCGTTCAAGCAAATTTTTTATTTCAAGAAAACAAATAAACTTATTGAATAGTTTAAAACAGTGTTTCAAAAATTGGTCTTTTTATATTTAGATAAATTGCCAGCTTTACATCTCAAATTGTAAACATTCATAATTCAATGAAAATATATGACCAAATTTTTAATCATTGCTTCCATTGTTATTTTTTATCCCAAACATGGCATGGTCAAGCACCAATCACGTAGTGGGTAATGGGGCGCTAGAAATAATGTTCTCGTGATATATAGATTATCCCGATCGAAAATTTTGGGGCGGGATGTTTGGATACAAAATTCTGATTGGCTAATTTGAATTCACGCGAGTGATAAATATAACAATTATTTCTCAATAAAAATAATTAATTATCTTTAAAATAAATAGTTAAATAAATGTATTCTGAAGTTACTAATCTTTTGGAATTACCTGGAGATGGAACTTTCCGTACCACTCTTCTTTTTAGTGTCACTGATAAAGTTGGTATTTTAGATGAATGTTTATCAGCTATTAAGAAACAAAATATTTCTTTGACAAGAATTGAAAGGTATATTTTTCACCTTTAAAGTTACTATCATCATTCATTACTGTTATCGTTATCATTATTAATGTTACCATTAATCAATAAAGTCGCCCAAGTAAAACACCTGAATGGGATTACGATTTTTTCGTTGATTTTAATGTTGAGAATGCTACTCAACTTTCTAATATAGTTTCCGCCCTAAAGAATGTAACTAAACAAGTAAAAATTGCTGGTGCTGAAACTACTGAAGCTACTGAAGGTCATTAGATCATCATAAATATTGTTGTTATTATTTTTTTATCATGCTAACCAATTTTTTGTTTTTTGTTTATCATTGAAAACAGTTAGCACTCCTTGGTTTCCACGTAAAAAATCAGATCTGGATACATTTGCTGATAAGGTTTTGGAAATGGGCGAAGATCTCGGTAACAATTTATTTTTCATTCTTTGATAAATTGAAATGTCACTCGCTCACTTTTACTTGTTATTAGACTCGGATCATCCTGGAGCAAATGATCCAGAGTATCGTGCCAGACGTGCACAAATTACACGTATTGCAAAAACTCATAAGAGTGGTCAACCTATACCAACTGTTGAATATACAACTAGAGAAATTGAAACTTGGGGCGCTGTTTTTCGTAACTTAATGAAATTATATCCAACTCATGCTTGCAGAGAGCATCTATACGTGTTTCCATTGTTGACTCAAAATTGTGGATATAATGAAAAAAATATACCGCAATTAGAAGATGTATCTAAATACTTAAAAGGCAAATATTAAATTTTATTTTTTTATCCTTAAATTAATACTCATTATAATGATGTTATTATTTGTTATTATTATTAATGATACATTAGAATGTACTGGATTTACTTTAAGACCAGTAATGGGTTTGCTCACTTCTCGTGATTTTCTTAATGGTCTTGCTTTTCGTGTTTTTCACTCTACACAATACATTCGTCACCATTCTAAACCATTCTACACTCCAGAACCGTGAGTAAAAAAGAAATTAAATTTAAGAAGAAATTTCAAAAAAAATTTTCTATATATTAAAAAATTTAAATTTTTTTTTAGTGACGTATGCCATGAATTGCTTGGTCATGTAAGTCGCTAAAATATATTTATATATTTAAAAAAATTTTATTGATTTGTCATAAAATTATGTTTCAATCTATCTATTCATATAGGTTCCTTTATTTTGTGATCCTGATTTTGCTGATTTTTCTCAAGTAATTTATCCTTTTTCCTAATCTGTATCTCATTTATTTGTACTTGAATAATTCTTTATATTATTTATTGTTGTTATTGTTATTGTCATTATTATTATTAGGAAATTGGTCTTGCTTCTTTAGGTGCTAGCGATAGTGATATTGAAAAACTTTCCACAGTAAGTTCCCTATAAAAAACCAAACATGTTTCATTTTAATAATATTCATTTATTATTTTCTTTCAATTAAAAGATATACTGGTTCACTGTCGAATTTGGTCTGTGTCGTCAAGAGGGCGGAATTCGAGCATATGGGGCTGGTTTACTATCGTCATTTGGTGAATTAGAAGTAATGTATTAAATGCATACCTTTTTCATAATAATAATAAATTAATTAATTCTAAAAATTCTTCATCATCTATAAACCTATTAGTATTCTTTATCAGATAAGCCTGAAAAATATTCGTTTGATCCATATAAAACCTCCACGCAAAAATATATTGTAACTGAATATCAAAAGGTATTATTTACATTTACTCGTAATCATTCAATATATTTGCTAAAATAAAAAAGGTAAAAATAAATTAAACAAATTATTTTTCTAAAAAAAAAATGTTAAGGTTTACTTTGTGGCTGATTCATTTAAGGATGCACAACAAAAGGTTCGTGAATTTGCAAAAACAATGAATAGACGATTTTCCGTACGTTATAATCCATACACAGAAACTATAGAAGTATTAGACAATAAGGTTCGTTACATAAACGACGATACACACAACATATATTATATTTTAATTAATGTTTATATTTTCTTACCCTCTTCCTTCTTCAAAACAAAAAAAAATAGGATAAAATCTTGAGATATGCACAAAATATTAAAAGCGATTTCGTAACTTTTGTTGATGCGTTGGAAAGAATAGGTTCATAAAATAAATAATTTATTGTACTTTGATTCTCTTGTAAATAAATAAATATTTTTTATTTTGTAAAAGTTCAAACGAAATGTTTTTTTTTGTGCGTATGTAGAAAATTTTCAGGCTTTGATATTTTTTATGACATAACAAAACAAAAATTAAATTACGCATGTAATACCAGATAATTATTATATTATTATTATTAATTATTATTACAAATTAAATATTCAAATACATCATTCATATATATATATATATATACACACACACATATATATAAGTATCTAAGAGTTTCTATATAGATGATAGAGTTGGTGTTATTGTTTTTGCTCCTCTTCCACCCTCAAAGTTCATTGATAACAAGGCCATTAACATATCCTATTTATTACCAAAAAAAAAACCCTCGAATTAATTAAATTCGAATAAATAATCATCGCACACACGTATCAAGAATAATTACTAACCTGCAATACATGAATAATAATCACAAGCATAGCCACAACCATTTCTGGATATTTCTTAAAATCAGCAACCGCTTCACGTCTAATATTAATTTTAAAATATTTTTCGTATATTATTCTAGTGACCTTTGCGCTAATCAATTCAAATGCCCAAATTTTACAAGTAGCCTGTAAAGTCCACCAGATATCAAGCTCTTTATTTTCGTCAACAAATTTAAAATATGGATACACCTCGTAATTTGGTCCGTAATGAATTATGCATAACCATCCCAAAAATCCTAACATTGTTGCATTTTCTGCCAGATTTCGTATGAAAAAAGATCGACCACATTGTTTCTGATATGTTTCATAATCTTTTTGTAATCCAACATATGTAACCAAATATCTATGAACTGTTTGAGTCATACATAATGGATAGAATATACAGACCCATAAAGAACTAGCTGCCTGAATAATAATATACTGTCCAGGATCCCGAAGCCTGGCAAATAAGTTTCTATAGAAAATAAAATAAATCATGAAAAAATAAAGTTTGAAGATAAACTGTAGCGGGTACGACTTCACTCGTGTTTCGATCACATAGTCGGTGATTGTATCCAGTATGTATACTGTTGCCAGCCACGAATAAACATAAACAAATGCATCGATGCCAGTATGATTTTTAGTTGTCAAAAATATAAATGCATATGATTCACCAGCTATAAGTGCAATCATTATCATAAACAAAATAGCACTAAACCATAAAAACCTAATGTAAGATGCAGGTATGCGTGATTGCAGTTCAGTTTCAAGAAATGTTTTTTGTGCTGGTGTTAATGACTTCCTATAAGTGTTTCTGTTTTGTCTTCTTATCACTGTAAATGCTACTATTAAGGGCATGCACATTGTTAAAAATGTAAGCAATACCCAAGTCAAGTTATATCTTTCAAATTCTGTAAACTCGTATATCAATACCCCTCCTGCCAACGATAATAACCAAAACATTGTATATGCAGACACACCACCCAACTTCTTTGGCCACCAATTAAGTGAGTAAAGATCAAACACTTTTGTTATCATCAACAAGGCTATTGCATTATAAAACCCATAATAAAAAAATAGAAAAAACCAAAAATTAATTTCAAATGGTCTTTCGTCATGATTTGGAAGGTTTGATATATCGGTGTTATTTAATTCTGATGATGATGATAATATTGAAGCATAATATCCGAATAATTTTTTTATAAAACTCAAAGTTGTATGATTAACATTTTCGCCTCCACCACCTGGCTTATCACCTGGATCATGTTTTGGAAATGGAACTGCACACCAAATTAATACCTATTGTTTTCAATCGAATTTAATGATTTAAAATTTTATGAAATCATAAAGATCAATATTTTGAAGGCAAGATTATTATGATGGATAATACATATATTGTTTATATTTACCACACAAACAGGTAAAACATTTAAAAGGAAAAAACATCTCCGTGCATTTTTTGTCCATCTAGCAACTTGTTTACTTGTAGGCCTAATTCCTTGAATTAACGGCGTAGTCTCACCAGGTTGGTCTAAAGCTGATGCTGAACTATGTACATTGTGTGATGTATTACCTGTTGGATGTATTCTATATCTACCAACTGTGTATTGAGTGTCTTTAAAAAAAAAAAGCATAAATTTAAATAAAAAGGACTTGAATATTAAATTACAAACTATTTAAAACATCAAATAATATTCGCTGTTACTGAATACCATTATTAATAAATTCCTACCATCCTGAGATTCTAACTCATTCCCCTGTTGCAAAGTGAGAAAATTCATGTTTGTTTTTTTTTTGGGATTAGAATTTTTATTTATGAATCAATAATAATTATAATATGTTGATATATTTTTGATTATACTGATAATAATTAACAAAATTCATTGATTTAATTATAAAAAATTTATTTTAAAAAAATTTTTATATATAAATAGTATTAAATTTTTCCTTCTCAAAAAAGATAAGGGGTTTTGATTTTTGTGTAATTTCCCAAAAAAAATAATAAAAAAAAAAAAGGTTTAACTGTTATTAAATAAACATTAAACTTTACATATATACCATTACATTTAGCTAAATTAAGTTGATTTATTTGTATATAATTAGCTAGCTATACGTTTTTTTTACGCCCTTACTACTTTTAAAAAAAAAAATTTTTTAACCTAAAAAATCCACTTTAATATTAAAAAATAAAAAAGAATGATTCTTTTTTATAATTCTTAAGAAATTAAATATCAAAATAACAATTTGAATTTGATCATTTTTATACACACAATATTCATTAATCATTGTCATAAGTAGCTGTAGTTCCCAAGAAGATAAAGGAATAATCGTTCACTTTCTCATTTCAAATTTCACGTATTTCATCTTTTGAGGTGTATGTATACTAATTAGTATTAAGCAGTCTCCAATAAATGCACATGTTTGTGTCATTCATTGTGCATTGAATGGTTTCCTTATTTGGGAAAAACATACTTCTAATAGATCATCTGACTTGATGAACAGCCTTGTCCGCGATTCTTCAATTACTCCAATACGTTCGATAGTGAGTTATATTTTTTCTGATGTTAATGTTAATTAGTGGATGAAATTTCAATATATGTGATATCTCATGTTCAGGGATCCTGATCAGGATTTGAAAGTAATAATTTTGTCTAAAAGTAAGTAAATCAACTCGCCGTAATCACAAAGGAATTCGTGTGTTAGCTGACAGAGATCAGAAATTGGAAAGATGTAGCAAAAAAGGTTCAACAGTTTAAGTGATGAAAGTTTTTGCAAACTTTTTGGAAAGACGAATGCACAAAATTGTTTTTCGTCCGTCCTACTTCGAGTAAACACTATTATTTAACTTGGTTAGCATGGGGACACAAATTCATCAACAGGTCTCGTGACAACTTCTGCTTGTGAATAAAGTCACAAGGTAATATTGTTGCAAACCAGAATAATTATAGAATAATTAACGTAGTAATGTCACTTAGATATAAAAGAAAATGGCCAAGTAATAGATTCTTTGAACTCGCTACTTGACAAGCCTGTTCCCAATTCACATTCGGTCTGGTTGAAAACTCACCATGCTTAACAAGTAACCAACTAGTTTACCATGTCTAATATATAATGAAAAACTACTCGAGTTTTGCGTTTCGCGAATGCTGTATTAGAATGGGACGTAGCATATTATAAAAATATTTATTATTATTACATTGATGGTTATTTGATAAATAGGCGGGTTCCTTGGCGAACAATAATAATTGTTTGTACAGTAACAACATCATGTCCAACATTTTTTTGTAATTAACCGTTAAAGATAAACGTTTGTCAACCTCTTCCCTCTTCTTCGTTCGATTTTTTATGATTGATTATTCGATTGCATCAAAATTTTCCTATAAATAGTGGCACTGACTAAATTATTAACAATAATAATATGATGCGAACGGTCTATAAATCGAGCAAACTTTTCGAATTAGTTGATAGATAAGACTCTCTCTGGCTTTAATTTAATGGATGGATGGAGAGCTTTCCTCCAAAAGAAAATTTGCCATGTACTTTGAACATTGTTACACGGTAATTCGAATTCACTTTTAATTAATATTTATTTATTTTCACGAATCCTTATTTTTGTTATTGAATTTTCGTTGATCGGCACGGACCATGGATTTCTTTTCCTTTTAAAGCATTTTGGCCTAGATTGATAAATTTTGAACTAACACAGACTTTTTCGACGGTTAATGTTAAAAAAATTTTTTATTTGGAATTTTACGTCGATCTAACAAATGTCATCATATCTGTTGGAAAATAATGAAACGCTGCTTGAATGTAAAAAAGATGCAAAAGATAAAAGACGACTTGAAATACTTGAAAAACTAAAAAAATTAAAAGAAGAAGAGATTAACAAAAAAGACGAGTGAGTATATAGATAGATGGATGGATAGTCCTTTGCCGATTTCTTTTCAATTCGCATTCAAAAGGTTCTATTATTGATTGTGTCATATTAACATTATTATTATAGAATATATATAACAAAATTAAATCAGTGTGATCAAGAAATTAAAGCATTGAGAGAAGGTTTTCATTCATTCATTTATCAATTATCCATTTATTATGTTATTCAACTTAAATGTCTCCTATAGGAATTCATCCTGAATATGAGGAAAGATTACAACAACTTATTGAGAAACGGGAACAGACACTTGAAAAAATAAGATTGCATAAAAATTATAAAATTCAATGTGTACAAAAAATGTTTGATCTTGAAACCCAATTAGTTGAAGATAATTATTTGGTTTGTTTTATATACTATTTTATTTTTTGTGCATATTGTTGTTAACAACGATAAATCAATATATATTAGGCTGAAAAACGAGGTTTAAGGGAGCAAATTTTGGCAGACTTGGAAGAACGTAGAAAAAAAATCAACGAAGATTTTGAAAGTTACGATGTTGCAAGTGGTAAATTTTTTTTCCTTGGGTTCTTTCTCAAAATAGATATTATCATCAAATATTATTTACAATATGTATGTCTTAAAGATGCAAATATAGAGTCTGGTTTACGATTTCATCCACAAAGAAGGTTACGTACACGTGTAAAAGAAGAGACAGAAGTAAAAACCAAAAAAACAAAAGTATCAGATATCCTTTAAGCTCTTGTTATTGTTATATTTACTGATTGATAATAATCTTTTTTAGTGATTTAAAAATTATGATCATAATTATTATTATTAATTATTATTATTTTCTTAACTCATTTTAGTTTACACGTCCATTAGTATCCACTAGATTACTTGAAAATGAAATAAATGAAGATTTGGCAGAAATAGTAAAAGTAGTTATCATTGTCATTGTAATTATATAAATAAATAATTACTTATTAATTTTCTTTGTTTTAGGCATCCGGGATAAAAAAACCGTCTCCACAAAAAAAGAAATAAATGAAAATAGAAAAACTAATTATTTATGAATTTATTATTAATTCAAGCAGAAGATTATGGAAGAACAATTAATGCATTCTTAAAATTTCTAAATTTTAAATTATTAGCAAAAAAGAAAATAATAATCATTGTGTTATTGTGTTGTTATAATATATATATATATATATATATATATATAATAAGTATTTTTTAATAATTATATTGTACATTATAAATTTTACATTTTTTAATAAAATAAATATTATATATATATACGTACGTATTATGTATATATTAATATTAGGCACTTTGTAATGCAACAGAAGCCTCAGTTCTAACAAAGAACGGTCCTTCATTCAAATATTTTACTAACCGCTCCATAATATTTGGAGGAATGCGATAGGTTGTTGTTTCAGATGACTTTACCAATGTTTGCACAATTGAGTATTTCCATCCTTTAGCTTTTTGTGTAGATTCAGTCGTGCGGTTTAGAATGTAGTCAATGAATTCTTTTGAATTAGTAGTCATTTCAGATTTTCCCCATGGATGTAATGCCATCTTTTGCATCACTGCAAAAGTTGCAATACGTAATTCTTCAATATTTTTCTTGGCATATGTAATTAATGTATTAAGGTGTGATGGAGTACCTGAACAAGCAACAAAATTATTATTAATAATATTATATTATTATGATGATAAATTTAAAATAAATATAAGCATGAATATAAAGATATGAGTACATGAAGTAACAGCTACCTTCCAATTGACGATATATACGTTCTACAATATCAGATGTTTCCGGTGTAGGGTTCTCACTATTATTATTAGGTAATTTTTTTAAAATTTATTCTTAACCCCATAACACTCATATATGTGTGTATATATGTGCTTACCTTGCTCCAAATAAACACGATAAAGTTTGTAAACATGTCAGTTTTACATCATTTGTTGAATTTTGATAAACTTCAATAAAATTACCAATTATGTTTGATGTAGTGTTGTTGTTATATAAAAGTTTAAGTCCACGTTCATTATTGCCAATCACTCCAATAATATTTATTGCAGTTATCTTTAAATTAATCATTTATCATATCAGCATCATCATCATCATCAACAACAACAGAATATGGAATTGAATAATTAAATTAATAGTTATATTATATTAAATTTAATTAATTATTTTACCTTTATATCCTTGTTATTGTCAAATAGGTGTGAACTAATATATGTTAAAATCCTATATTTATTTTCAACTTGTATAAAATCTACCTCCTACATATATATAATTATAAATATAAATATTTTGGATTTATATTATCTTTCAATAAACAAATAAATAAATATAATTTTTTTTGATTTAATAAATTTCTTATTTACCTTTACTTCAGATAATTTACCAAAAAATTTTAATACAGCACATTTTACTAGAGTTAATACTACATTTTGATCTTCATTTCTTGACAATGTATCGACAAATGATTGTAATATTCCTGCTTTTTCCAAAAATATATATCCAGATTTACTTTGACCAATCTAAATAAACATATATGAATATATATATATGTGAACATGGATGGATATGTAAAGAATATGAAATTAATAATTTATCATAGTATAATAATTAATTAAATACTCTTGATAAAGTTTCTATGGCATTCAATTTAATTAATAAATCATTTGAATTTATTTCAGAAGTTATTGCATCAAGCGCCCCAGAAGATTCACATAAATTAAATGATTCTTCAGAGGAAGTTGAAATTTGTGATATCAAATCAAATAAACGAAACTTTATTGTATCGCTCCTAATAAACCAATAAAATGATTAATTCATTAATTAAATTAAGAATTTGTCATCATCGTCATCATTATAAATATCTAAATATATATATATACCCTTGAGAAAGTTGTTCCAATAAAGTTATTGATTCCGAATTAAAAATTGCATATAATCCTGGTTTTGTATTAGCAATCTAAATATAATATTTTATATATAAATATATTAAATATATATATATATATATAAACCAAATAGAATTTTATATTTTAAATTTACTTTAACAAGAAATTCTGTCGCTTTAGTTGACGTAGGAATATCATCAAAGCCAATACATTCCAGTATAAGAGGAAATAGAGGTGAATTGATCTATTAAACACACACACACACACACACACACAAATATATAAAATCAATCAAGGCTCAAAACTAATTAATTATCAATTGACATACAATAGTACCATTTCTTGAATTGTAGCTTCTGATTCTTGGCATTTTTCAATTTGATTAATAGATAAAATTCTAACTTTGGATGAATTATATTGTAAACCTAGCATTAAATATTCCTAAAAAAAATTTTTAAATTATATATTTATTTACTTGATTAAATAATAAATAAAATAATTTTTTCTTACTTCAAGTCCTAAGGAAATAATCTCGGAATATTTCATTGACATCATTAATTTTTCAATTACATTACATGCGACAGAAGTAACATTTTCATCATAGCTTCCAAGAAGTGTAAAGAATGAATAAAGTGGTACCGTTTCAAGTATAGTTTGAGATTTTTGGGCTTGATCCGGTCCTTTAATTGATTTTTATTTATTTATTGACTTCTAAAAATTATTATTACTATTATTAATTTTATATAAAATTTACCATCTAATGATAAATGTATAACTCGTAAGGCATCAATTAAATCCGAAATATCAACACTTCCTGGGGAATTTAAAAAATTTCTTAATGTATCAATATCAGATGTAGTAGTAGATACCATTTATTTAACAATTGAAAAATTGATCTGCAAAGATAATAGTGACACATATTGATCTTTTTTAAAATAGAATAAATATTTCAATTAATTATTTCTTACTATACTATTATTAGTGTACTATTTATTACATATGTATATTAAAAAAAAATATAATCATAGATAATATGCTTGTGATTATAAATAATAAATATATGCAAAGTTGTCTTTATGATTATATTTAAAATGATTTACTAAGCCTAAGCGTGTCAAAATTTGGTGACGGTGGTTTAACCGACATATTTTCTTCACAGGAAGCTGTTTGAGGATTATAAACTTTATTTTTATAATACGAAAGTGCTTTGTTTAATGGCAGATGATCCGTTAAATTTCTTAATTATTGTTATATATAATAGATGAAATTTGATTAATAATTGCATTACAATAATTAATATTATTGATAATTATAATTGAAAAAGTTTTAAAATACTCTCATTAATAATCTTATACTTACTTTCTTGGTGCCACGTTAAGACAATGCCGTGCATCAAGTTTTAAATCCAAAATATTTGGATCATGGGCACCTTGACTAAATGCTACACGCATTGAATACTCTTTCTCGCCAGAAATTCCACGAAGACGTTCATAAAGTTCAAATGTAATTTGCGTGAGATCTTTTTAATTTATAAATTAAAAATAAATATATTTTTGATATTAATACTTTAAAAAATACTCTAAAATTTTTTTTAATATTTACTTACAATCAAGCTCTGGTACTTCATTTTTAGATATTCGTGTTGGAAGGCCGGATAAAAACACAACATTCAATAAAGTATGCACATGAGACTCTAATAAAAATTATTTCGTTAATTAAAATATATGATTTTCAAAGAAAAAAACCTCTTAACAAAAAAGGTTCGAATTAAGTGGCTTCTATTTTTTTTTTTTTTTACCTTTAGTGAAATAGAGTCTTGTAGACGGTGCCCGACTAAGTTTGGATTCCTAAGTCAGAATGTAATAATGAAAAAAGATCTTACTTTACTAATAAAAAAAGAAAAATCAAAATGTAGCAAGCAGCATGTAAATATATAAAAACCTCTAGATTTTTTATTATATTTTGTAATAAAAGATTTGATGTTAGAAGTCCAATCTCTAATTTATCTTTATTTTCAATCCCATATTCTCGTGGTGCAACAAAATCAAACAACATCCTTGCACGTTGATATAATACTTTAATTGTTGCAATACTCTTGTCGCCAGATTGATCAACAAATATTGTTTCCAAATATTGTCTATTGTGTAAAGCATCATATTTTAAAGAATCGTAAAGCTCCGAAACTTTACTTGGCTCAAATTTTAAACGCTCTACATCACAAAAATCTCTAAATAATTTTTCCCATCTTTCATTAAAAAGATGTGGATTTTCCGAACAACACCATCTTGATTGGATGTTATCTATATCCAAAGTGGAAAGGTTTTTTCGCATTATATCACGTAAACCTTTTAATATATCTATAACTTCCTGAACCATTATATGTGGCATCGGAAGTCCTTTTGGCCACGTTAAATTTACTTTGGAAGGGTCTTTGGGGTTTAAAATATTTGTTAATTGACTTTTTACAACGTCAATTTGTTCTTTGGCTTCATTACTATCATCTAGCATCTTTTTACATTTCTGAATAGTTTCTTCCGGAATATCATCGGTATTCAAAAATGTTCTGGCAAATAAATCCGCTAACAAAAATAAATTAATGTATAATTTAATAATTATTCTTATAATTTTCATTTAAACGTTAAATATGTTGGCGTTATTGAACATACCTGTAGCACTGACCCTACGCTCAGAACTTGAATATATTTTAACATCATCAAGTATACTTCGATTCAATATTAGTAAATCTTTGCGTAAATTTTCACCAAGATCACGAGATTGATAACGAGCAGAATGTGTAAACTATTTTTTTTAAAAGTTTAAATAAAATAAATGTATAATCCAAATGTTTCATCAACAATGAAATAAAAAATACTTACCTCACCACCCCATTTTACAATCAACTGCAACTTTGTGAATGTTCCATCTTCTTTATTGTAAGATGGCTTTATTTGAACTTTAGTTCCTGGTAGTTCACTTTTCATGTGTAAAACTAATTTGAGCTGTTCCAATTTCGAAATTTTTTCACTTTTTAATTTGATTGCTTCAACTGTAGCCTCAAATACTTGTTTAAGTTCATCTTCATTCTTTAAGATAATTTCTTCTGAAGATCCTTTTAACAGATCAACAAACGGTTTACTACTAAAACTAAATTTCAATTTTTGTTTTGGTGTACGATCAGCGTGTCGAAATACAGAGATGAATGACTTTAAACGCCACGAATTCTCGAATCTCAATTCATTTGGTATGGAATCAATGCTAACTTTTCTTTTTCTAACAGCATTAAAAAACATTGTTCTTAAAATTTTTGCACAATTACTATAATAATCATCGTTTCCCTTTACAAAAGACCATCCATTAACATCAATAACATAAGAGCTTCCGTGGACTCTCAACAAATCAAATCCACAAACAGTTTGTCCAAAAGCCAAAGTTATATCTGTTGCCATTTTTTTTTCTTTTGTAGTGAGGTTTGTAATATATCTAATCTCTTTTCCATCAGTATTCCTCATTACAATTCCATCAATTGCGGGCGATCTGCGAGTTTCTGCATGAGCGTAAGAAGGTCCAATAGTATAAACTTTAACGTCTTCTGCGTTATCAACATCCATGAATTTTTCATAAATGAAAGAACCATCGGTTCTGACTTCTGACATATTAGGATCAAACTCACTTGATTTATTTGCAACCTAATAAATAAAAACAATAAAAAGTAATTGTTAAAAAAAAAAAAAAACAAATAACCAATGATCTTATTAAAAATAATAATCACCTTTCGAAATAATCTACGCCCGCCACCTCCACTTTCAGATGAATAATATATATGTATATTATGATTTTCGCCATTTATTGGTTTTTCGACAAAGGGTTTTCGCATTTTTTCATTATTAACACTTATTGTATCCTGATCCAACATTTCAACCACAGCTGGCGTGAATGGCTCGGGCTCAATTGGTTTACCAATGGCGGCTTTTATTTTTAAATTGGTTTCAGGATCAATTTTTATTCCACCATCTCTACTCGCAACAAGTCTTTTAGGAGTTGGAACACCTAAACCATCTAAAATCTTTAAAACAAGGCGCCGATCCCACAAAATCTTTTGCATAGGCATATCATTGACACAAAAAGGTTTTCGTAATTTAACATACTCGATTGCTTTATCCAAGGGAAAGCCGTTTGAAAAGAATGATAAGAAAAAATCACATCCAGGCCAATTTTCAACATCTAATTATAAAATAATTTATTAAAAATGGTTTCTGCATAAATATATACATATAATATGATTAGAGGGATGTGTTTTATATAAACCTTCATCTAGTATAACCTTGTCACCAAATATTACTGTTTCAAACTGTTCAAATGCGAGTAATCGATTCAAGATATTTCTCATCGGTTTTGAACGTGCCTTATTGTCCATGGCACAGACACCAATGACATCTATAATTGATTTTTCAATGTTTTTTAAAAAATATATATATATGCATTAAAGACTTATCAGAAAGTATTAAAAGTAAGAATTGTTAACTAAGGCTAATAATATTACATTTTGATCTCGAGATGTTAAGAAGTGAGGGTAGAGAGGAAGAAAAAGGAAAAAGATTTTCATTAAATTTTGGATTCATCTTTAAAAAGTTGAAAATGAATTTCTTATGCGAATCTTTTTCTTCTTCAGTGCGGGATTGTGTTACGTAATACAAAACTTGGATACTAACGAATTTTGTCCATTTTTTGCATCACGGATGTGGCCGCGAGGAGACACGCGAAATATTAATAATTTCTGACTGAATAAGGAAATACATAGAACACAAGATGAGTTCATGAAATAGAAATGATTAGATTCGCTAGATAAGATAAG
The DNA here is from genome assembly GCA_910592215.1 of Entrophospora candida. Lineage (NCBI taxonomy): Eukaryota > Fungi > Glomeromycota > Glomeromycetes > Entrophosporales > Entrophosporaceae > Entrophospora > Entrophospora candida. The sequence goes on from CAJVPN010000451.1 coordinate 27,195, forward strand.
AAAAAAGCAAAACGAGAGCAAAAGACTAAGATTGTTTAATGGTGACCGTGTAATTTGATTTAGATGTGTAGCATTAACATTAGTGACTGGACAAATCCTTATATCGAAGGAAATAAATTATTTAGTTCATTTTGTAATATGGTTGTTGATTTTACCAGGAAATCAACTATTGACAACCATTTTAAATCTAAAATCTCTTAAAGAGACAATCAGAAGGTTCATCTGCTCCATTAGAACATAATAAATGACTTTTTTTACGAGCTAAAGAATTATTGTTAAGACTTGAGAAACTCTCGCAAACATGAACAAATAAACATTGATTTAATTTGTACATTTACTCAGGCAGGCATTCCTCTAAGGAAATTGATGCATTAAAAACTTTTTTTTTGTTTAGATATTGTACAAATGGTGCTGCAATTTTTGGATCAGTTCAAGCTAGAAATAAATATTTGTTAAGGATACGGTCTAGCACGTGATCATTTATTAGTAAATCCTAGGGGTTAGGGGGGTTCAATACGAATGTTACACACTATGATTTCGCAAA